>CAUYPK010003738.1:0-20201 GCA_963574355.1 Loris lydekkerianus | reverse complement strand
CAGGGTCACTCTATTGTTGCTGGATCTTTGTAGGGAGTGACCCTGTGTAGTTCCTCTGGGGCTGCTCCAGCTAGGGAGTTCTGGTTGTGGAAGCAGCTCTGGTGTGTGACACACCCAGATCCAGCAACAGGGCGGGAGGTGGTGCGCATGGTTCTGAGAGTGCCTGGCGCCCAGTGACTTTGGCACAGAATGCCCAAGGCTAGCAGTCTCTGGCCAGGAGAAGGTCTCTGCGCAGAGGCAGGGAGGGCTCCAGAGGGCATGTGGCTACCAGAGTCCCTGGCCAGACGAGTGGGCTAGTGTGGAGGCTGGGAGGACACAGGAGGGAGGATGCAGGGTTGCGCGGCTCCCACAGTTCCTGGTCAGGACATGTGGAGGCCAGGTGGGTGCAGGTTGTGGGTCAGGGGTCACGGGACAGCTCTATGGAGGTCTGGGCAGTGCCAAGCCCATGAGTTTTAGGTTGCTATGAGCTGTGACGTCACAGCACTTTACCCAGGTCAACAGCCCGAGGCTCCAGTGTGTCAAAATTGTCTCACTCTGCCCTTAAGGATTGAGGCTATAAGGCAGCTCAGTCCCCGCCTTTAGGCTGCTCAGTCACTAGGTTACTAGGTCCCGCCCGATCCTTGCTCTGGGACCCTGAGGGCGGAGCTTACCGGGGCAATTTTCTCACAATGGCTTCATGCACCCAGCTCAGTGGCTCAGTCTGGGGCCCCAGACAATGCCCAAAGTTCTCCGCACTCCTGCTCATGCTCTCCCTAAGGCAGTTTAACTGAGTGCCAAGTCCATAAACACCAAAACAGTTCACAGGTAAGGCCTTTCCAGTTTGCAGTCTCACTGCTGCTTGTACTTACAGTTGCCGGTGGGATTAGGTCGATTGAACACACGTAACTGCTTGCCAGTTTTCCACTGTTTTTGTCCTCCTCTTGGGATTCAGAAGTCCCTTGCTGACTCCCTGTATCCTCAAAGGGATGATTATAGGCAGATCCCACCAGCCAGAGATGCCTGGAGTCTTATCTCCCCAGACTCCTCTCCTTTCAATCTTTATGAAAATCAACTAAAGATTCAAACTCCTGGGGAAAAAGACTACTTGAATTTATTTATTTGAATTTATTCTTTAGAGACAGACTCACTTTATCGCCCTCAGTAGAGTGCTGTGGCGTCACAGCTCACAGCAACCTCCTACTCCTGGGCTTAGGTGATTCTCTTGTCTCAGCCTCCTGAGTAGCTAGGACTACAGGCGCCCACCACAACACCTGGCTACTTTTTTGTTGCAGTTTGGCCTGGAGCCGAGTTTGAACCCGGCTCCAGGCCAAACCAGATACAAGTAGGTATATGGGGCTGGTGCCCTACCTACTGAGCCACAGGCGCCACCCAAGACTACCTGAATTTAAGTTTAGCCTAGCTGCCCATTGGGTGGTCAGGAGGTGGGGACCACAGTTGACACCACTGATTATACAGACTGGGACAGGATTCCTCTCCAATGGAAATGATTCAGAGCAGAAAAAAATCACAAGTGTCTTTTAGGCTTCATTTGTCCTCCCACTTTGTTCTGCCTGTTGCAGCCTCAGACTCTTCTGAGCAGAAAAAGTCACCGCAGAGTGTGGTGCAAAAAGAACAGGACTTTTGAGATCCACAGACCTGGGTTTAATCATGATTCTGACATTTACCAGTTTCGTGATGCTGAGCCTATTACTCTGCTGAGTCTCAGTTTCCTCAGCTGTATGAATGGGGTTCATCCTAAGCACCTCCCAGTGTAATGCCCTAACTCCACTTTGTACATATAGCCAGACTTACTCCATTCTGCTAAGGCCTTTGCTAAGGGCTTTCAACACTCGCCCTTTAAGCTCAACTGAAAGCTGCAGAGTTTAGCAAAAACTGCAAACTCCTGTGAAACCACAGCTCTCCCTTGCAAGCAGTCCCCTTTCCCTTTACCCTTCCAGGTGTTGGCTTTTATGAAACTCAGCTTGCGTTAAGGACTCCCCTCCCCCTACCGAAAGCAACTTCTAAAGGGTTTGTACCCCTGCTTTGGAGGTTGAGAGACGTTGAGGTGTAAGCCTGCTCTTGACCGCTGCCCAATAAAGGACCCCTGCTTAATTTGGACTCAGGGTGCTGGCTTTTCTCTGTTCCACTAGCTTTGGGTATAACATCAGCTTGTTGTGAGGATTAACTTACAAATCATGGCATTTCCCGCAGTCTCATTAGTTCTGAGCATGAATGGATCGCTTGACAGTAGTAATTCAAGTTTCACCGATTCTTGATGTGTGATCCCCACTTCCCTTTCTTTAAATATTTATAAGACCATTTGGGGATGCCCTACACGTGTGCTCCCCAGAGGCTGGCTACCCTCTGCATTGGTGCTGCCTCACCAGTCACCTTGACCATCATCCTTTACTGGGCTCAGGAGTCCTCAGAGTATCAAAGCCAGGCGTTGTGGCAGGCACCTGTAGTCCCAGCTGCTTGGGAGGCTGAGGCAAGAGAATCGCGTAAGCCCAAGAGTTAGAGGCTGCTGTGAGCCATGTGATGTCATGGCATTCTACCCAAAGGCAGTACAGTGAGATTCTGTCTCTACAAAAAAAAAAAAAAAAAAAAGCTGAGCTATGGTCTGGGGAAATTGTACGGAAAAATGTTTTCTCCCCTCTTTTATGTTACTCTCAGCAGGAGGAACATCACTTAGCACTCCTTAGGACCCCCTCCCCCCACCTCCAACTTTTAGAGTTTTCTTATAGCCTCCCAACTCTGAAACTCAGACACATAATCATCTGAGGGTAGGCTTCCTGGCGAGGTCATCACAGATGAAGTCTTTGGTTGCCTATCCAGAAATCCATCTTCTCTTCTCCTTAAGAAGTGAATCCTGGTTTCCAGCTGGGCCATTTATCACCTGGGGCAAAAGACAAGCTTTCTCCTTTGGAGTTCAAGTATGTCCATGTGACCATGTTCTAGCTAACAGAATGTAAGCAAAAGTGTGGGTGTAAGGAAGTCTGTTTCAAGAACTGACACAGCTGAAGGTGTGTTTTTTTATTGCCCTCTTCCCTCTCTCTTTCTGCCAACAGCCTGAGTTGCGATGGCTGGAGCACCAATAGCCATCTAGGAGCATTAAGAGAGCTTGTGGCTGGAAGCTCCACCCTTAAATAGTGGGTCAGAAAGATTGAAATCGGTATTCCTAATGTTACTGTGGGATTGCCATACCAGTACTGGGCCATCAATTCTGGACCTCTTTGCATGAAAGAAAAATAAACTTCATTAAGGACACAGTGGGGGTGGGGGAAGTGGAGAGCAAAGAGAGAAGGAAGGAAGGAGGGGTGGGGTGTGGGGCCCTGGTGTGTACCACACCTTCTGGGGGCAAGACACGCTTGCAAGAGGGACTTGGCCTAACAAATGCAATCAGTGTAACCTGGTTTCTTGTACCCTCAATGAATCCCCAACAATAAATAAAATAAAATAAAATAAAATAATGTAAAAAAAAAAAGAAAAGAAAAATAAACTTCTATCTTGTTCAAGCTATAGTCAATTTGAATCCACGCCCATCCTCCAGCTCGTCAGCTGAAACTAATTCTCATAGGTAGTGCCACACTCATGCCATGCAATGCTCTTTTTTTCTTGGTGTGGATTCTCTCCCAGGAGATTTCTCTGTCCTCATGGAAATAGCTATTTGATGGAATCCTCCTCCAGACGTGTCTAGGCACACCTGTATCAAACTGGGACCTTTATGACATATGCAAAGTGCTTGGTACACAGAATGTACCAACACATTGTAGCTAATACATGGTCTGGCACAGTTCCTAGCACATGGGGCTCTATAAAAATTAGTCAGCCTTCTCTTTCCTTTACCTGCGTTGGCAAACAACTCCTTCTGCGTGTTGGGTCTGGGCTGTAACCCAGGGGGCTGAGCTGGGTTGGGGAAAATTCTAGATAAGCACCTATGAACTGGTTTGCTCTCTAGAAGTCACTTTCCACCCTTCCCTCCCCTGTAGGACCCTACTGGGCCAGACCCCAAGCTCAGTGGGGCAGCCCTGTCAATCAATAATATGTTCTGCCTAGGCATGGGGGTGGGAGTCCCAATGGAAGAAGATGGAGCCTTTATCCTCAGTGGTGTCTTTGCCAAACAGGGACTAATAATGCCAAATGATTTGAATTGGGACTGGGAGAGTCCCTCCCAGGAACACCACATCAGTTTGAACCATCTGCTCCAAAAATCCATCATGACCCTCTAAGGCCCAACTTGTCCAGAATAGCCCACAGGTTTCCTGGGTTACCTATCCTAGACTTCCCGACTTGGGGAGACCCCTCCACCTCCAGCTTAAGCTGACCTGAATACAGGCAACTGTTGGAGCAGAGGTGCCTCCTTATCATTAGACTCTGGGTGGTTAGAAGGACCTTTGTTGTTTTGATGTATTGTTTTTGAAGCAGGAAATCAGATCTCAGCCAACTGTAGACATTAAGCTTGTTACATAGACTTGAACTAAGGAAAAGGAGAATAAAAAACATTTCAACAAATGGAAGGAATGGGGCCAAGTTTAGAGATGGAATCTTTCCATGTTGCCACTGAATGCGGGAAGTCCCACCCAGGATTAGGAGGTTGGGAAGTTGCCATTCCTAATGGCACCTCCCCCTTGTCACCCCAGGCTGGGATGAGGAGTCTGGGCTTTATTTTGCACCAAAGGCATCTGAGGAATCAGGGATCAGGCTTAGGCAGGGGACCTCACTGAGAGGCTGTCCAGAGTGTCTGCAGCCCTCCTGCCTTTCTGGAGTCTGAAGAGTTAAGACCTGGGAGGGTCTTTGCTCTGCAGGGATGCTGAGACAGCAAAAGGGTGAGGAGGATAAGATGTCAAAGCCCAAGAGGGGGCTCAGAATAGGGGCCTCAGACCCCAAATCTCTGAGTGAGGGCCCGAGGGCTGTGCCATGAGCTAAGCCTTGGCAGTTTTAGGCTGTGTACTACATTGGAGATGTGGGCAAGAAGTTGGCCTGGTCGCAAATCACCATTTGAAAAAAAATGTTTTAAATTATAGTACAGTAAAAACTGGCTTTCCCCCTCTTTTGGTGTATAGTTCTATAAACTCTAAAACATACATAACTATGTGGTACACATGTTCCATCACCCTCAAAAGACTCCCTTTGTAGACTGTCCCTTCACCCGTAAGGCCTGGTAACCACTGATCTGTTTTCATCACTTCAGTTTTGTCTTTATGAGATCATTATCTCAAGGAAATAATACAATATGTCACTTTTTGAGACTGGCTTCTTTCACTTGGCATAATGCCTTTGAGATCCATCCAAATCATTGTGTATCAATAGTTTATTCCTTTTTACTACTGAGCCATTCTGTTTTATTGTATAACCATTCTCTGATGTAGAATATTTGGGTTTTTTTTTTTTTGAGCTATTAACACTTGTGCACAAGGTTTCATGTGAACATAGGTTTTCATTTTTCTAGGATAAACATCTAGGAGTACAATTGCTTGACCCTATAGAAAGTACATGCTTATAAGAAATTTCCAAACTGTTTCCCAGAGTGGCTGTACCATTTTGCATTCCTACCAGTAATGCAGAGAATTCCAGTTGCCCTATGTCCTTGTGAGCTTTTGGTTTTGTCTGTCTTTTATTATAGCCATCGAATCGCAGTGGGTATGAATTGGTTTTCCACTGTGGTTTTAATTTGCATTTTCCTAATGGCTAATGAGGTTGAATATGAATATCTTTTCAGGTGCTTATTTGCCTTTTTTTTTTTTTTTTTTTTAAAGGTTTGAGCCCTACTCTCTGTAGAAGCCTCAGTGTGATAGATGCACCAACAGAGGGAAGCAGCTGCTCCTTAGAGCCCCAGCTTGTTTGTCATTCTTATTTCCTCTTTGGTGAAGTGTCTAAGCCCTTTGTCATTTAAAAGAAATTAGATTGTGGAGCTGGGCTCAGTGGGTAAAGCCTGTAATCCCAGCACTCTGGGAGGCTGAGGCAGATGGATTGCTTGAGCTCAGAAGTTCGAGACCAGCCTGAGCAAGAGTGAGACCCCGTCTCTACTAAAAATAGAAAAACCAGCCAGGAGTTGTGGTGAGCGCCTGTAGTCCCAGCTACCCATGAGGCTGAGGCAAGCTTGCTTGAGCCCAAGAATTTCAGGTTGCTGTGAGCTATGATGACACCATGGCACTCAACCCCAGGGCAGTAGAGTGAGACTGTGTCTCAAAAAAAAAAAAAAAAAAAAAAGTTAGATTGTTGATTATCTTATTGTTGAATTTTGAGAACTCTTTATATATTTTGGATACAAGTCCTCTGTTGGATACATGTATGAGATTCACCAATGTTTAAGCAAATTATTTAAGTATTTGAGGCCTGTACCTTATTAAATGGGAAGACAATGCTGTTTTCTCCACCTGCCTCAACATGTTGCTCCAAGGATCAAATGATAAAAGGCAAGTGAAATACCAGAGATTGGTAAGGGGCTGCTGTTGCTGTTTGGATTACTCAGAACTAGTGAGATTACATTTTACTTTCTTACTGGTTGGTGGTTATGTTTTTGATCATAGAGGTTCTTCTGTGAATGATCTGTGACTAATGGTATTTCTTTATGCATAATATCACACCCCTTCCAAGCAGGTATTAGACAGATAAAAAGGTTCATGATGAGGGGACTTCTGCTGAGAAATGGCTTTTGCTCATAAGGTGTTCCTTTTTGGCTAAGCTTGCCTGGAGCAGTTTCCCCTCAGAGTCCTTGAAGACTCAGGCAGGAAGTGGATGGAGGTTGGATAGTGGTTGAGCAGTGAGTGTTAGGAGCTCTGCTCCACAGCCGGGGCCAAGCCTTTGGAAAGCAGGTCCTGCTGCTGCCTGTGGATGGAGCCCTGCTCTCTTGCCTAGAGAGCATCACACATCACTACTGAGAATTAAAGAGAGACTGTGCTAAAGTGGGTTTTCCTCTTCCCCAGGTGAGAGGAGGGTTACTGGGCTACACCCTCCTCAGTTCCCTCCACTTTGCAGGCTCCCTGCAAAGGAGCCAGAGCTTGAGTGTGATGAAGAGGAGGCTGCAGTGTAGAGTATGTGGTGCTCATGGAGGGGACAGAGCAGTGGCTTCTGCACTGTCCAGTCCACCTTTCCCACAGAGGACAGCAGAACTTGAGTTTGAAGAATCAAGTTCAGCTCAAGGAGTGATCCAGATGCATGGGAGGATAATTCATTTACCCTGCTACTGACATGTTCTAGAATGGGCACATGTCCTGATTCTGACGAGGAGATGGAGGAAGTGGTTTGATGAAGCTCTCTGGGAAACTGTTCTTCCTTTTGGGGAGGGATGAGAAGCCAGATTCCTTCTCTCTTTCTCCTTGTCTGTCTGTCTCTCTCTGTCTGCATCTCTCTCTCTCCCTGCCTTTGCTGGGGTCCAGTTGTGGAATGACTTTGCTGCTGAGGATGGAATAGCAGACATTCGGTGAGAACTCGAGACCTTGGTTATATCCTTGAGCCACAAAATCCACCAGCCCTTGCCCCTGCATGGATGTCCTCACATGCAGTTAACAATCTTTCCTGTTTAATTCAATTGTTTGCACCTTAAAGTGGAGTAACTGTTATAAACTGTCCCTCTCCCCAAATTCAGGAGCCCTCCTTCACTCATGAGTTGGGCTTCAGAGATGTAGACAAAGGAAGAAGATGGTGACCTTTTTTCTGTTCAATGTCTTGACACAGAGACAGTCTTATGGATCAAGTGTTAGCTTTTCTCTATTTCAGCACAGTAGCATGAAAAACCACCTAAACCTTCTTAACTTGGGTTAAATGGAGGGAAGAGTCTGAAATATAGCACCTGGTTGAAGGAATGCAGTTTTTATTCTATTTTCAAGTGCATAGTAACTGGACCAGCCCCAGGTAGTGGTCCTGCTGGGCCTGCTTTAGGGAAGACACAATTAACATATTGTTGCTATGCCAACACTAATCATTTCTTTGGGGAGCTTTTCTACACAGACAGGCATTGTGGCTGAGCCAGTATTGTGAACTGCAGTGGCAGTGGAGGGGACTCACCTATTTCGAGGAAGGGACTATTTTCAAGAACTCGAGCAGTGGCAGTTGGCAGAACCACACGGTGTTAATTATGCAGTCATTACAGCAGGCCCTGCAATGCCAACCCCGGTCCTGCCCAAATGTTCACAACTTCTGCATCTGAGGAGGAATCCTGACGAACGACAGGGTGTGGCATATGTGCTGGAAGGCGGTGGTGCGGGCGGCTGGACTCACACATTCACTGGAGGCTGTCAGGGAGAATCTTGCTCCTGCCCGTGTATTATCAGAGAATTTGGGCTTCGTTAGTCGGCACTGGTTACCGAGGCAGTGTGTGTGTGTGTCAGAGAGAGGGAAAGAAGGAGAGAAACAGAGAAAGACAGAGAGAGAAAGGGGGGAGAGGAGAGGGAGAAGGACACACGGAAAGGAGAGAGAGAAAGAGGGAAAGAGAGCAGGTGAGAGTCTCAAGCCAACAAGAGCCCACTCCCTTCGTGAGGATTTCTCAGGGCCCTCCAGTCCTTGGTCCCAGACCTTACTCTAACGTTCCTTATTGTCCTCTCAGATTGTTACCTAAAACCCTGGAGGTAGAAGCAAATCAGGCTATTGTTTCCCTGAGCGGAAAAAGACCCTTATCTTAAGAAAAGCAGCCATCTAATACTGGTGCATATTTCAGATGCAGATGAGGGGAGGCCGCTTTAATAAATAGGCAGTGATGGGTGGGGGTGGGGAAATCCCTTAACAGAGCCAGGTGCTGGAAGCCTGTTCCTGAGCCTCCTAAGATCCAGGTTTCCCTCTTTCTTCCTTCATCAAGTATGACTTGAGCACCTGTTGTGGACAGGTGCCGAGCAGTGTGTATGTGAAGGTGAGTGAGTCAGACAGCCTGCCCTTGTGAGTGTGTCCTGAGGGACACATGCGTGTGCGTGCAATGCACACACACACACATACACACACACAGAGCTCCAATGTGTGCTGAGATATACAAAAACAGAAGAACACAGAGAGGAGCACTGGAGCTGGAATCTGAAGGTCTAGCACACGTTTCAAGCTCAGGAGGGAGGAGCCAACTGCATGGGCAAAGGCTTGGCAGTGTGAAAGTGGGTGGTGCATCTGCGGACCGGATAGGCCTTGTCTGGCTGTGCATGTAGAGGTCAAGAGCATGGGCTCTGCAGGTGGTCGGGCTGGGTTTGGGTGTGGCAGGACATTTGGCACTTTAATTTATCTAGTCTGTTTTCTTTTCTGTGAAGTGGGCATAAGCATCATGGTCCTGCTTCCAAGGGGCTGTGACAATTAAGTAATATGGTGCTGAAGACCTGCCCGAGCAGTGCCCGGCAGGCATTCATTCTGGTGCTCATCTGCACCCCTTTGCAGAGCATTCTGCCTGCGCTTCTGTCCTTTCTGAAGCCAATATTCTCCAATATTCTCCAATATTCTCCCTGCAGGCCGGGTAAGCAAAGATCTTGGTCATGGAAACAATACCTTTTTTTTTTTTTAAAGAGACAGGATCTCACTCTGTCACCCAAGCTGGGGTGCAGTGGTACCATCACAGGTCACTGCAGTCTCGAACTCATCTCCTCAAGGCATCCTCTCAGCCTCATGAGTAGCTGGGAGTACAGATATGTCATCACCACAGCTGGCTAATTTATACACCTTTTTTTCTTTTTTTGAGACAGAGCCTCACACTGTCCCCCTGGGTAGAGTGCCATGGTATCACAACTCACAGCAACCTCCAACTCCTGGGCTCAAGCAAGTCTCCTGCCTCTGCCTCCCAAGTAGCTGGGACTACAGGCGCCTGCTACAATGCCCGACTATATTTTGGTTGCAGCCGTCATTGTTGTTTGGCAGGCCTGAGCTGGATTCAAACCCGCCACCTCAGGTGTATGTGGATGGTGCCTTAGCCACTTGAGCCACAGGCACCGAGTCTATACACCATTTTTTTTTTTAAGTGAAGATTAGCAAGGTGTTGTGTGGGATTGGAGCTATCAAAATTCTCATAAAAAGAAATACTTCCAACTTTGTTGCTACCAAGAGTAAGCTCCTTACAGGCAGACTTTGATCTTTAATGCTTGCTCTCTACTGATGAAATCAGGTCTTTGGATTCCATGTATGATATTAGGGCAGGAGAAAAATAGGACAGAAAGTTCTGGATCATCTTAATGTGGCAAGAAAGGAAAAAGGCTTTTGAGGATGCCACATGTATCTTACAGGTGCTCACACAGACACGTGTAACTGTTTGACCATATAATAATGTGATTCATTGGAGTAAACTTGTGGAAGGCCCTCAGTTCAAAAGTCTGAAAATGAGAAAAGTTAGTCTAATGTTCCGTGAAAAGGTAGTTGAATCATTTGAGGAGGATGCTGAGGAGGATATATTTACTTTTCAGTTTAAGGAGTAAGGTAGTATAAATGGGTATGAGGAATTTGTTTCCTCTCTAAAGTGTGTAACTGTTCTACACCTGGGGAGGTGTGTGAGGTCAGGTGCACCCTCCACCTTCCCCATCCTCTGTTCTGTACTGTGCAGGGACCAGCCCCTGCAGGCTGTGGGTCCCCAGGTTCTGGCTGGGTGTGGCCCCCTGGAAAGGAGGCTAAGTCCCCCTGTTGGCTCCGCCTTCAGGAGTGTCCCTGGCACTGGCTGTGTTCCTTCCCTGTATCGCTGCCATAGCTAGGGGGTGTTGTCTTGTTGCAGCCACCATGGCACCAGCTTATTCTGGGGGACCCCAGTCCCTGGGCTCTGGCAGCATCCTCTCCTCCTCCTTCTTTGCCCCCACTAGCCCATGAGTGCTAGCAACTTCCTACTATTGCTAAAATCTGGGTCACTTCAGCTCCTCTGTTTGGCTTCTCAGCTATATAACCGATTCCCTTTGATAAATTCCTTCTGTGTAAATTATTGAAATGACCCCGTCTTCCCGGTTAGAATCTGATAGAACATGTCATTGTTCTTCCTGGCTAAGCAGGAAAGAGTCAACACCAGGAACTGTGAGTAAACTAAATAATCCCAGAATAAATAGACAGAGTAGCAAAGACAGGCAGGGTCAGCGACCAGGGGACGTCACACATGAGATCCGGGCAGAAAGGGCCCCGCAGCTGAGCAGCACAGGTGGGCATACACAACAAGCAGGCAGCAAGAGACACAACCAAATGTACGTGACAGATTACTGAACTGTCCCGAGGGGGGCAGATTCCATCCTTCCTCCAGCAGAAGATGAAATTTTTACATAGCCTTATATTAGCATAAAATCCTAATAAAGAATATGGAAGTTTTTAAATAATATTATCAGACCAGGTCAGCACATCATAATGATAGGACAATGGGTTAGGTGCTATTAGCCAGGAGGTGCTAACAGGAAGACTTAGTGCTGGGAAAGGCTCAGAAAGCAGTGATGCTTAACAAGGTCATGTCCATCTCCCCTGGGCACACATCATTTCTGGATCCCGTGGCCTGGGCAGCTGCCAACTGCAAGCCTTGCAGCTCTGTCTGTGGCTGTCTGTGGCCACTGAGCCTGCGTGGCCCATGTGGGGCAGACTGGAAGTATCCACCCCTGGGGCAGCCCTCACCCAACAGCTGATGGGAATGTGAACTATCTGAGGTGTTATTGCCTTATTTTCAATCTTTCCTGGCAGGCCTGAGCCCTGGCCACCTGCTTGCCACCCAGACTCTCCTGACTCTTCCCTTTGCCTGTCTCACATCCCAGCTCCCTGCCAGGTGAATTCTAGAATTGCCTCCCGAAGGAATGACTTCCACTCACTTCCTTGACTCAGGGTCTGCTTCTGGAGGAGCCCAGACTAATATACCATTAAAAAAAATAAACTCAGTTCAGAATAACTTTAGATTTACTGAAAAGATGCAGAGTAACAATAACAGTTCTAGACTATCCCCCACTTAGTTTCTTCTAATGTTGACTTCTTACGTGACCATCGTACGTTGTTAAAGCAAAGAGATTAACATCGGTACATTACTATTGACTAAACTCCAGACTTTATTTAGATTTCATCAGGCTTTTTCTTCTTCCAGTATCTTGTCCAAGGCACCAGGCTGCATTTAATTAACATGTCTCCTTGGTCTCCTCTGATCTGTGATGGTTTCTTAGTCTTTCCATGTTTTGCGTATCTGTTTGAAGAGTATTGCTCAGGGATTTTGTAGAATATCCCTCAGTTTATGGTTATTTGGTGTTTTTCTCCTGGTTAGAATAGAGCAATGGATTTAGGGGGAAGAAGACCTCACAGGCGAAGTGTCCCTCTCATATTATCATATTTGAGAAGACACAAAATTTTGAAACTTTCAAAAAATCCATAAAAAGACAAATGCTTAAAATTCCCATGCTAACGCAAGTAAAACTTTATTATAAAAAAGGGACCCAGCCTGAAGACCTGGGAGTCATGTTTGAATCACCTTGCCTTTTGTTTCCATGTCCCCTGTCCCAGCCAAGAATCAATTGGCCAGTAACCAATTCTGTGTCTTCAGCTTATCTGAGAAATTATTCTTTGTATTTGGGGTCTGGTAAGACTAATGACCCACTCACCCCAACACATACCCACTGGAAGGAATAAAATATTACTGAAGTCCCATGATGATACAAAAATAATGTGATAAATAAATGTAGCAACAATCCTGGGATGCTAACGTATCAAGTACAGAATAACAGATTATGGACATGGGGTGGCTATTTTAAAGTGCATTTATTAAATTGTGTAACCACTGTGTTTCTGAAGAGTATGTCTGCTGTTTGAGGTATCTGAAGTATTCAAAAGAGCTAAATGCATTGTTCGTAATTGTGTTTCTAATAATTTGAGAACATTTAAATTTATCAAATTTCTAATGGAGAAAAATTGGTTTTCTGAGTTCTGTTAATTAGATACGTGTAACAAGCATTAAGGAAAGTCCACACAATTGTGGGGGATTTTTTTCCCCCAATAGGAGGCCCTGTGGGTGTTGAATCATCTCTCACTGGGTTACCGTGGGACTAATAGTCTCACCACAACACTTCCTCATGTTTGAAGCCTTTAGTTTTCAGGCCAATAAAGTAATAAATGACTCTTACAGATGCTTTAGCATTTGTGAATCTTTCATCTGCCCAAGAACCTGGTGGTATTACCCGCATTGGAGAAATGAGAAAACTAAATGTATCATTTAGAATGCACTTGACTGCCACAAGAGAGCACCAGCTGGGTGAGGTGGTTCATACCTATAATCCTAGCACTCTGGAAGGCCGAGGCAGGTGAATTGCATGAGCTCAGGAGTTCCAGATCAGCCTGAACAGGAGTTAAGACCCCATATTTACTAAAAATAGAAAAATTAGCTGGGTTTGGTGGTGGGCACCTATATTCCCAGTTACTTGAGAGTCTGGGGCAAGAGGATCCCTTAAGCCCAGAAGTTTGAGGTTGCAGGGAGCTGTGATGATGCCACTGCACTCTAGCCCAGGCAACAGAGTGAGAGAGATTGGATTGAAGAAGTTTATCTGTTTGAACAATAGTCCTGCTGGTTCCGGAGGGAATTAAACCTCAGAAATGTTAAGTGGTTTATACAGGTCCCTTAGCTGAAGCCACACTGAGTTTCAAACACACATCTGGCTGCCTCCAGAAGCCCAGCTCTTACTTGTGCTCTGTTCTGTCCCTACCACATGGTGGTCTGCCTCTTGGTTCCTCTACTGCAAATAAAGGAACCTAGGCCCCATGAGGTCTAAGATAGTCACAGTCACCCAGGTAGTAAAGGAAACAGGAATGAAGTAGGATGCAGGGACATTTCCATGACCCTGTGCTTTGGGACACAGGCTTTGCAGCTTCTTACAGAAGGATTTGTCTCAGCCACCCTAACTGTCAGGCAGTTTTTCCTTGTGTTAGATCAAGGTCTGTCCTACTTTAGTTTATGCCTATTTTCTTTTGCTGAACCCTCTAAAGAAGACTTGAATCTTTAGCTTATGACCCTCCTACTTACCACCCATCCCTGCCATTTGTCCCCACATATCCACGTCAGCACCTCTCCTTGGGATACGCCCAAGTCTTCACATGCCATCTTCAGGGACAAGTGGCCCAAGGGTGCCTAGAGAGTATCCCTCTTCCCATAGTTTCTGCTGAGCCTCTTTAGGATCTGGTTTATTCCAATGAAGTGTCTCCTTCCAGATGTCAGGGTGCTATCTGAAGCAGAGAGGGAGGAGGATAAATGTCCCAGCTTCTTCCTCTCCCACCCCACTTCCCACCACTGACTCTAGAAGGAAACTGGGAAATGTGGCCAGTAGGGTCAGCCCTGCTGCAGTCTGGAGCAGAGCAGGGAAAGGGGGAGAAATGGCCTGAGGGGTCAGTAGGTTCAGGACGTTCAGTGCAGGCTCCAGGTGCCCAGAGCACATGGCTTGGCACATCAACTAAGAGGGTGCCCTTTCCTGTCACCTGAAAACAGCTAGCCACCCTGGGTTGACTTCCCAGTGATTAATAATGTTTCTCCCTACACTCCTGCATGTCAGGAGCTCCAGCATCTAACTCAATGAACATCTCCTCCATGGACCTTTTGGGATCCTGGGACTTGCAGGGAAGTGTTCCTCAGACCAAAGGGCCACGAGTAAGAGGTGGCTGAGGTTGTGTGTTGGGACACTAGCAATAGGTGAGAGCCTTGACAGGCCTGTCTCTGAGTTGTTAGATCCTTCCTTTGTTCATTCATTCATTAGTTCACTCATCTCTTAAGCAGCTGTTGACCCAGAACCAGGCTGGGTGCCAAGAGTGTGGATAAAGAGGCCTGCATGTCAGGGCCATCTAGGTTATAAGAAACAGAAACTCATTCAAAAAACTCAAGTGAAAAGGGAGTTTTACTGAAAGGGACAAGGAATCTGGAGTTGAGTCTCAGGAAGTGTAGCTGGGCCTCCCAGGAACCTGCGCCATCTTTCTCTTCGCCGCTGATCCCTGGCTCTCATCCCCTCAGTCACCCAGAGTGCACATTGCTCCTGCCCCCACATAACCCCAGGGTGATTTTTTACTCCCGGATCTTCACTCCTTGAGAATGTGTAAGTCCAGTGCATTCTTACCAACTGCCTGAAATTGGAGGCCTCTTAGGCTAAATTAATGAGAGACTCTGCCCCAGCTAGCTCACTTGAATCAGACTCCTTATACCAGCAGGATGGGACACCCTCCCAGGGAGTGGGGTCAGGAAAGGGCCCTCGCCAGCTGAAACATATTTCCTGCCAGAAATAACTAACAAATCTGGCCTAATGGGGGAAAATTTGGTGTAGAAAAGCATTTAAAATATTAATAGTGACCATTTATCAAGACTGTGTGTGTCAGACACCACATAAGTGTTTTCTATACATTTACTTCCTTTAATCCTCACAGTAACTCTCAGAAGTTGTTATTATTATTATCCTCAGTTGCCCATTTTGCAGATGAGGAAACTGAGATGCAGAAGGTTAGATAAACTGCCCGAGGACGGATGGTGGTGGTGGCGGCAGCAAGCTCAGTTCTTATCTCTGGAGCCACGTGCCCGGGTCTAGGGCTTCACAGACTCTACTGAGAGCAGAAGGAGTGTGAAAGGCCATTTCCTTCCCATGATGTCCAGGGACACTCTCCAGACAGACGTTTTTCTTCCCTGCGGTGCTACAGATAATAAGCCACTTCTGACTCTCCTTTCCTCTCCTTTTGTGAAAGCAGTTCAGTGCATGGACTTAGGGGCATGGTATCCCCACTTTTATGTCTTGCTGTCACCATCCATCTGGGCTTGAATCCTCTTTGAAGGTTATCCTTTTTTTTTCTTTTGAAACAGAGTCTCACTCTTTCACCCTAGGTAGAGTGCTGTGGTATCACAGCTCACAGGCAACCTCAAATCTTGGGCTCAAGCTATCCTCTTGTCTCAGCCTCCTGAGTAGCTAGGACCACAGGCACCTGCCACAATGCCCAGCTAGTTTCTCTCTCTTTTTTTGGTAGAGATGGGGTTTCACTTTGCTCAGGTGCTTTGCTCAGGCTGGCCTTGAGCTCCTGAGCTCAGAGCGTCCTCCCTGCCCTGGCCTCCCAGAGTGGTAGGGTTACAGGTGTGAGCCTCCTGAAGATGATCTTGACTGTGAACCTCCTAAAGATGAGCCTCCTGAATTTGATCTTGATTGTGTCTTTCTCCTTGTATCTCCAGGCCTCTACACCAGGGTAAATACCCTGTTTCCCCGAAAATAAGACAGTGTCTTATATTAATTTTTGCTCCCAAAGATGTGCTAGGTCTTATTTTCAGGGGATGTCTTATTTTTCCATGAAGAAGAATACGGTGCACTTTTATTGTTAAATGAAAATAAAGAAAATTTATTACCTGTATACGGTATGGTAGTACGGTAGTTGTCAACACAAACCAGACAAACTGTGAATCCTACAGTATCAAGAATTTACTCATTTATTCAATGACAATCGTGTCATCATCTTCTGGAACATCATCATAACAATCCAATCCCTGAATTTCCTGGTGAATTTCTTGTGACTCCATTTCTTTCAGAATCAGTGGACCAAATCTCTCATGTTTAGCAATAGCACTGTCCTTAAATGAGTACTTCCTGTCAGACAGAGCCTAGGGGGGGCCTTACTTTCGGGGGGATGCCTTATATTTCACCCAGAAGGAACCCTGTAAGTAGGTCTTATTTTCGGAGGAAGTTTTATTTTTGGGGAAACACAGTAGCATAGATGCTTCAACTTACCTTGCATGTGTTTTGTTAGTTCATGGACAGTGCATGTGTCTGGAGGTTTATTTTTCATGGAGTGTTTATTTTTAATTATTTTAGGTCATAAATAACAGGGTTCATTTTATTAATTTTTTCTTTTAAAATAAACTTTGTAATGTATAATGGATTTGGAATTGCAGAAATGTAAAGATAATCAGGGAGTTCCTATATACCTCATTCCTGTTTTCTCTTAATATTTACATATTAGTAAGGTACATCTGTCACAGTTGACAAATCAATATTAATATGTTATTGTTAGCTTAAGTTCATACTTTATTCAGAGTTCCTTAATGTCCTTGTTCTCTCCCAAGATCCCACATTGCATTTATTCCTCATGTCTCTCTTTTGGAAGCCTCTTAGCCAGGACAATTTCTCAGACTTCCCTTTGTGTTTTGATGATCTTGACAATTTTAAGGAGTACTGGTCAGTTGTTTTGTAGAATGTTTCTCGTTTGGGATTCTCAACTAAACATTCTATAAGGATCACTTTTCCAAATAAGATGACATTCACAGATTTCAGGTATTTGGATATGAACTTGTCCTTTTGATTTTTTGTTTGTTGTTTTTTGTTTGTTTTTGAGATAGAGTCTCACTATGTCACTCTTGGTAGAGTGCAGTGGCATCACAGCTCACAGCAACCTCAAACTCTTGGGCTTAAACGATTCTCTTGCCTCAGCCTTCCAAGTGGCTGGGGTGCCTGCCATAATGCCCGCCTAGTATGACTCATTTTGAATAAGTTTTTGTGTAAGGTATAAGATCTGTATCTGGGTTCATTTTTCCCCCATCTGGATATTTATCTGATCCAGCACTTTTTGTTGAAAAAAGACTATTCTTTCTCTATTGAATTGTTTTTGCACCTTTGTAAAAAATCAGTTGAGTAAATTTGGTGTATTATTTGGGATCTTTTCTGATCTATGTTTCTATTCTTTCATCAATACCGTGCCCTTTTGATTATTGTAGCTTTATAGTAAGTCTTAAATTATATGAGTTCTCTGTTGTACTAGGGGTCCTCAAACTGCAGCCCATGGGCCACATGAGGTGGTGTGATTGTATTTGTTCCCATTTTGTTTTTTTACTTCAAAATAAGACATGTGCAGCATGCATAGAAATTTGTTCATAGTTTTTTTTAAACTATAGTCTGGCCCTCCCACAGGGTCTGAGGGACAGTGAACTGGCCCCCTGTTTAAAAAGTTTGAGGACCTCTAGTAGGCTATTCTAGGTTCTTGGTCTTTCTGTATAAATTTGAGAGTCAGTTTATTGATATCTATAAAATAGTTCACTGATATTTTGATGGGAATTTGTATTAAGTTGGGAGGAACTGACATTTGAACATATTGAGTTTTCCTATTCATAAGCAAGACTATCTTTCTCTTTATTTATCTCTTCTTTGATTTCTTCCATTGGTATTTTGTACTTTCCCATACATACATTCATTTTGTTAGATTTATGCCTAAATAGTGTGTCGTTTTAAAGGTGCATTGTAATAGCGTCGTTTTGTTTCAAATTTCAATTGTTCATTGCTGGTATATAGGAAGGCAATTAACACTTGTATATTACTCTTATATTCTGTAACATTGCAGTACTCACTTGCTAGTTCCAGGAATATTTTTGTTTAGCTTCTTTGGGTTTTTCTGCATAGCAGTCATGTCATCTGTGAATAAAGATAATTTAATTTCCCTTTTCAATTTGTATTCCTTTTCTTTATTTTTTTTCTTGTTCTTGAACTAGCTAGGACTTCAGTATGATTTTGAATAGGAGCAGTGAGAGAAAACATCCTTGCCTTGTTCCTCATCCTAGGGGGACAATGTTCAGTCTCTTACTATTAATAATGAGGTGAGCAGTAGGTTTTTATAGATGCTCTTTATCAAGTTGAGAAGTTTTCTATTTCTTGTTTTTTGAGAGTTAGTAAATAGGTGTTATGTTTGTCAAATGCCTTTTCTGTGTCAGTTGAGATGATGAATCATGTGACTTTCTTCTTTAGTATGTTGCTATGGTGGCATGTTTGATGTGATTATTGATAGATTAATATCTATCAGTTTTTAACTCTTTTCTAAAAAAAGAATTTTACCTTCTTTCTTTTTTCTCCATTGTTTTATTTTTTTCTTTTTTATTAAATCATAGCTGTGTACATGAATGCAATCATGGGGTACAATGTGCTGGTTTTATATATAATTTGAAATATTTTCAGCGAACTGATTAACATAGCCTTCCCCATTGTTTTCTGCCTTCTTTTTTTATTGTGATAAAAAACCAATATAATACATTGTTCCTAATGTTGCTTTAAAGTGATATTTTGGATAAGTTAAGAAAAAAGGGCCAGACTGAAACTGGACCCACACCTTTCACCATTAACTAACATAGACTCTCACTGGATTAAAGATTTAAACTTAAGACATGAAACTATAAAAATACTAGAAGAGAGTGCAGGGAAAACCCTTGAAGAAATTGGTCTTTTTATGAGGAGGACCCCCTGGGCAATTGAACCAGCTTCAAAAATACACTACTGGGACCTGATCAAACTAAAAAGTTTCTGCACAGCCAAGAACACAGTAAGTAAAGCAAGCAAACAGCCCTCAGTATGGGAGAAGATATTTGCAGATTATGTCTCCAACAAAGGTTTTATAACTAGAATCCACAGAGAACTCAAACGTATAAGCAAGAAAAGAACAAGTGATCCCATCACAGGCTGGGCAAGGGACTTGAAGAGAAACTTCTCTAAAGAAGACAGGCACACAGCCTATAGACATATGAAAAAATGCTCATCATCTTTAATCATCAGAGAAATGCAAATCAAAACTACTTTGAGATATCATCTAACTCCAGTAAGATTAGTCCATATCACAAAATCCCAAGACCAGAGATGTTGGTGTGGATGTGGAGAAAAGAGAATACTTCTACACTGCTGGTGGGAATGCAAATTAATACATTCCTTTTGGAAAGATGTTTGGAGAACACTTAGAGGTCTAAAAATAGATCTGCCATTCAATCCTGTAATTCCTCTACTAGGTATATACCCAGAAGACCAAAAATCACATTATAACAAAGATATTTGTACCAGAATGTTTTTTGCAGCCCAATTCATAATTGCTAAGTCATGGAAAAAGCCCAAGTGCCCATTGATCCACGAATGGATTAATAAATTGTGGTATATGTACACCATGGAATATTATGCAGCCTTAAAGAAAGATGGAGACTTTACCTCTTTCATCTTTACATGGATGGAGCTGGAAAATATTCTTCTTAGTAAAGTATCTCAAGAATGGAAGAAAAAGTATCCAATGTACTCAGCCCTACTATGAAACTAATTTATGGCTTTCATGTGAAAGCTATAACCCAGTTATAACCTAAGAATAGGGGGAAGGAGGAGAGGAAGCAAAGGGAGGGGGGAGGATGGGCAGAGGGAGGGTGATTGGTGGGATTACATCTGTGGTGCATCTTACAAGGGTACATGTGAAACCTAGTAAATGTAGAATATAAATGTCTTAATGCAATAACTAAGAAAATGCCAGGAAGGCTATGTTAACCAGTGTGATGAAAATGTGTCAAACTGTTTATGAAACCAGTGTAT
>CAUYPK010003733.1:0-44745 GCA_963574355.1 Loris lydekkerianus | reverse complement strand
AAAAACCCAAACTCAGCACAAATTTTGTGCCGAAAATACTTGGCTTATACTCGAGTATATACGGTATATATTTTTATTTTTGAAATTTACCAGTGGCTGCTGCATTTTCCACCTCAGCTTATACTCGAGTCACTAAGTTTTCCCAGTTTTTAGGGTAAAATTAAGGGGGTCAGCTTATACTAGGGTTGGCTTATACTCGAGTATATACGGTATATATAGCTGTGTGAACTGAGAGGCAGCATGAGCTCTCCCAGCACCCTCCTCACAGGTGCTTAGAGTCATCAGCATAGGGGCACAGCTTTTTCTGGCAAGGGCCAGGTAGTAATCTGTCAGGCTTCATGAGCTACATGGTCTCTATTGGAACCACTCACCTCTGCTGTTGTAGCGGGAAGTGGCCATAGACAGTCATGCTAATGAATGTGCCTGGCTGCGTTCCAATGAAACTTTATTTACGGACCCTGGAATTAGAATTTTTGATCTTTATGTGCTATAAAATTCTTGCTTAGACTTTTCCAAGAATTTAAAATTGTAAACATTGTTTTTTATCCCATAAGGTGTATAAAAAACAAGGCGACTGGCTTGAACTTGGCCTGTAGGCTGTCCCCTGCCTGTCCCTGATCCAGCATCCTCCAGTGTGTCCAAGTGAAAAGGCAGGGTGTCATAGTTAGAGAGATAAGCTGTTCCACTTAAAGTTTTTTTTTTTTTTTTTTCACTACTACAACATTTTAAAACAGAAGCAGAAAGTTGCTATTCTTTGCTTTGAGGAGACAACACCCCAAAAGCTACATAGGGATTTAAGCAGGAAAGAGCCTGGTAGGACCACTCTATAGCACATTTGCTTTTTCAGGGATCCCATCCCATGAAGTCTAAGGGCCTTATGAATGCTGATTAGATTTTTAAGAACTAAAATCGAGACTCGTAGTTTGATAAAAATTTATTTTTCAGATTTGTAAATTTATTTACAGGAAATGTCATAAAATTATAAACATTAAATGGCATTTAATTACATAATCAATTACTTTATTAAATAGTATTGAAACTGCTTTGGAAACTTAGAACTTGGGATATTTATGGTTCATTACAATATCCTGTAGGAAGAGGTCTTTCCCCAGGTACGTGTGAGTGGAGGCCTACTCTGTGCCAAGGCCCTGAACCTGACATTGGCTGTCTGAAGTTGAATGCTGTACACTTCCTCTGTGGACGAGGAATTAGGAATCTGGTTGGCAGTTGGATGTATTACTTCCTGCCTAGCTCAGTGATGATTTACTGAGGACCGTTTATTGCTTTGAAACCTGACTAAGAACAATAATACATACATAACATGCTTTAAATAAGTTGTATCGTTTAATCTCTCAATTTGCAGTTTAGGACAAGCCATAAAACCACTGTGTTTTTTGGAAAAGTGGTTCGACTTTCCTGACTGGAGCCAGGTGACATTGCACACTAATTTTGCAAATGTTGAGACTGAATAGTGAATTCCTAGGTAGGTCTTTGAAAAGATACAGAATTACAATAGGGACTTTCATCACAATTAATAATAGTCCAAGAATAATATGTTTATGTTAGACAAAATCCACACGGACATTAATTGTGAGGTGGTTGGGATGGAATGAATAGTTTTATAATCTTCCGATTATGAGATCGGTCTACACCATCTTACAGTTACCAGGCTACCAAGTAAACTACTTTGCTTTGGCGTAACATTTCCAGGTTGAAAAGTTGAACTTATTTAAGCGTCTTGTTTTTCTTGCTGTACCTTCACTTCTCCAACACGTCAAGTTTGGGGAAGAAATTGTTTGCTAAAATTAGACCTTGAGGAGTCTATTTATCCATCAGGATCCTCCCTGTCTTCTAACAGCATAAGTAATTGAAAACTGTCTATATTATTATTTTTAATCTACAGCCTTCCCCTCTCTTTCCCTCCCTTCCTTTCTACCTTTTTTCCATCTCTAACAATGCACGTGGTCATCTTTAATGATTTGATACTTAAAAGCAGGGTGCAAGAGTAGTAACAAGTTTTCTGACTTTGTCAGGGAATCTGAGAAGTATGAGATATTAGCCAGCATTTTGACTTGATCCTTCTCTCTGCCCTGTTTCTTATGCCGTCCCTATTTATTTGCAGTGGCTAGTAGGTTACTCAAAATAGGTTCTTAAGTATAAATGAAAATTTTTTTAAAAAGACAGATATAAAGAAAATGATAGCAGCGATATTGTGGTGGATGTGTATGTACAGCTAAGGTTTGGTGGGCATGGAAGAGGCAGCAACTCCTGACGCCTAATGGCCTGAGCAGAAGACTCCTTAGGAAGGGGAACCTGAACTTAACCTGGAAGGGAAGAATGGGGATTAGGCCAATGGTACTTGTGACTGAGAGGTGGAAGTAGTGGAGGGGATGATCTTCTAGGCTAGCAAATTTCAAAATTTTTGGCCCCAGGTTATCTTTTACATCCTTAAAAATTTTGTTCTTATGTGTTCTATCTACTGACATTTACTATATTAGATATTAAAACTGAAAAATGTGAATGTTTTAGTACAGTAGAACCTCTGTAAGGTGACCACCCAATGGACTGTAACAAAGTAGTCAGCATGCGGAGGTGGTCACCATAAGGAACTAGGCCTGCTGTACTGATATGTACATGTGGTTTGTGTCCGGTCTGTGAAAATTAGGTCACCTTAAAAGAAATGGCCAATGTAAGGAGGTAGTCAACTTCGGAGTTTCTACTTCATTTTAAAAATACTAAATTTATTCATTTAAAAATAATAAATGCACTACAGGTTGTCATAAATAATATTTTCTGAAAAATAAATACATGTTCCAAAGTAAGTAATTCAGTGAGAAAAGTGGCACTTTTTTTACACTGTGGCAAATCTCCCTCATGTGTTGTCTCAAAGCAAACATGAGGAGACTGCCTCTGCAGTCAACTGATTTCAGTGTCACATGCGAGGAAGCCTGTGCAAACCTCCACTGTGTATTCATGAAAGAGAGAGGGTCAAAGAGCATAGGACAGCCTGGCATTATGATCAAATTAGCTTTGATGGTTTCAGCCACCCGAAAGGTTCTCAGAGGCACTCCGAGGGACGGACGTTCTGTCCTCACACCATGCAGACTGCTCTCCCGCGCCCTCCTCCGTGCTACCATGCACACTGGGAACATCCCATGGGCACCTCAAGGTGTTTAAGGCTGACACACATCTCATTTTTCTACATTCCATGTCCTGCCTAACCCAGAAAACTAACAATCCCTTAGCATTCCCACCCCCTCCTGAGCTTTAGTCTGCTGGTCCTGTGCATTCTGGCTCCTTAATATCACACCATTTCCAACTTAGCTCCCTTAACTTAGGTGCTCAGGCTGAATTACAAATTCACTAATTAGTAATTACTAATAGTAATTGCAATTACTTTTTATTTTATTTTATGTGTTTATTTATTTATTTTTGAGACAGAATTTCACTTTGTCACCTGGGTAGAGTGCCATGGCATCTACATAACTCACAGCAACCTCCAACTCTTGAACTTGAGCAATCCTCTTGCCTCAGCCTCCTAAGTAGCTGGGACTATAGGTGCTGGCCACTATGCCCAGCTGGTTTTTGTATTTTTCATAGAGGTGGGGTCTTGCTCTCCCTTGGGCTGGTTTGAAATTCCTGAGCTTAAGCAATTCATCCACCTTGGCCTCCTAGAGTGCAAGGATTACAGGCATGAGGCACCGTGCCTGGCCAGTAGTAATAATTACTAATTAATAAATGGCCTTGGAGCTGACTTCCAAATTCTAACTGTGGACTCCTCTACTCTGCCCTCACTGTTACCATAGGAATCTCTATAAAATGTAAGCCTGGGCATGTCTCCAGGCACCTGAGACTCCATCAATAGTTTTCTGATGCCCTAAATATAAAATGAAAACCTTCTAGTATATCTTAGAATTGTATTCTTCAGAATGTCATAAGGAACAGTGATGTTACCACCATGACAAACTGGAACAGAAATACCAGAACTCACTGTGAGCAAGTCTGAGCGGACATCCCAGCTCAGGAAACTTGTATGTGGTTTATGGATCCATGTCTCAATGCAAAATGCGTTTCTTACTGTGGGTCACAGTTCAAAAAGACTGCGAAGCACTTTCCCGGAAGCCCTTGCCCACTTGTCTGCCCTCCAAGGAAGCTTCTCTCCTCTGGGACCCATGGATCTCCAGTCAGGGCAAGTTACCTCTGGCTCTTTTGAAGCTTCAGGACATGCTTCTCTCCTCTGGGCTCTCCTTCTTTCTGCTTGTGCAGAGAACAGACTTTTCTCTGCTTTGCTCAGATAATTAGGACTCATCATTTAAGATTCAACACATACTTTGCCTTCCGGAAAGTTTCTCTGTCTCACCCACCTGCCACCCCCTACTTCATCCTCCCCAGGGTGACTCCAGCTCCCTGGTGGGGGCTGGTGCAGAATTCAAAGAATTAAATTATTCACTGTTCTCCTGTTTGATTCCCTCCTTGACTCTTGGCTCTTTGAGGACCAGGACAGTGCCTGGTGGCCCCAGCACCAGCACGATCGTGACCTGGAATGAAAGCTCAGTGAGCTTTGGTAACTAACTGACATCATCACTCAGGCCCTCACAAACTCTGGAAGGCATTCTCTAAGCCTCCTTGCTTCTCAACCCCATATTCAATTCTGAATTGCGAGCAGTGCTGCTTCAGGGATGAAGGGAGGACTTGCGCACACCTTAAAGGTAGCTGCTAGAGTTATTTTCTAAACATTATCACATGATACATTGATGTGACGCAGAGATAGCCTCCGTGAGAAAGTTAGACAGGGAGGCTCAATCCAGCACTCTCAGGCCTCTTAACCTTGCACCATCAAGCACCTCGCACCCCGCCAGCCTTCCCCCACTTCCCGGGTGGGGGGCAGGTTTCTGTGTCACTACCCCCTAGTTCTCTGTCCTTCCAGGGAGGAGCAGCTATTGCCCTTGCAATTTTGCATTCATTTTTGTGTTTATGTGATTAATGTTTCTCTAGACACATTTGAGATTCTCACCAGAATATATGTTTTGTGAAGTCAGGAACTGATTTTATTTTTGTTTTACTGTATACACAATAAATGTGGGAAAATGAGTAATGATGAAAGGCTCTTGCATGCCAAAATTCTGGCAGCTAGAGTGGTGGGAGGAGACTCAATCCAAAAGGCACAGGCACTGTAGTGCTGACGGGTGAGTTTATGTGTCCACTTGGCTGAACCACGGTGCCCCCATAGTCGGTCAGGCATCCGGGGTTTCTGTGCATGTGTGTGAATAATATTTAAATTGGTGGACTTTGTGTAAAGCAGATTGCCTTCCCTAATGTGAGTGTGCCTCATCAGATTAGCGGAAGACTTGAATAGGGCAAAAAAGCTGATCTCCCCCAAGAAACATGGAATTCTGCCTTTGCACTTGAATGACACCTTGGCTCTCTCAGGTCTCCAGCCTGACACCTCATTCTGCAGATTCTGTACTCATTAGACTTGATAATCCCGTGTGCTAATTCCTTAAAATAGATTTCTCTGCATATATACACTTTCCATTGGTTCTGTTTCTCTGGACAGCTGTGAGGAGTGTGTGCTGGCCTGAGGCACTGGCTTCCTCCTTCAAGGGGCTTGGTGTCCACTCCCAGGGCTATGAGACATAGCCATGCCAGCATGGCTAACATTTATTCAATGCTTTGGGGGAAAAGCCCTACTTATATATAGAAATAAGCACAGGTATAATATAAACTGGGATTAAGAACATATATATATATAATAAACAAGGAGGGGACTTCAGAGACACATTGCAGAGAGGCAGCTGATAGATTGTCCTTTGGCCAGTAGACACTGTTGAGGGCGTGGATTCCCCCTCTTTAGTCTCAGAATTCCTTGGTATAATATGCTGAGAAGTAGTCATGAGCAGAAGGAAGTGGAAGGAAAATCTTCAGGCCTGTTTCAGTAAGATCACTCCATGATGGGGTGGAGGCTCTGGAGCGCTGGGAGAGGTTGGTGGGAAGAATGGAAGAGAGATGAGGGCCGTGGTCCAGGAGAGGCACGGTGAGGCCAAGTTCTTGTTGAAGTCCCAGCTTGGGGATGCCACTCCGAGAGGCCTGTCCTGACTCTCCTAAGGGGCTTTGTCTACCTCCTTCTGCTCCCCAAATACCCGTTACCTCTATCACAGAACCCTCCTCCCCAGCATTTAACAGTCCTTTGTCCAAAAGTGCCTGACACTAGGCTGGGAGCTCTTTGAGCACACGTCCTGAGTCTCATTCACCTGCAGTTTCCCCAACGCCTGGCACCAGGTAGGCCCTTGGTGACTATTGCAGGGAAGACTGCGTGACTGGTGTCAATGACTGCCACTGAACAGAGAATGAGGCAGGAAATGTAAGAAATGTAATGAGCTTGTGAGAAAAGTTACTGAATTCACACGTATTCCCTATTGCTTTATTACTGTTGTGACTTATTATTATTTCTGTCAAATGATTATTTTTGATAGATATCAGAATGGCAATGTGGCCGAAATACACACAGTCTAAATTACCTGTAATTTCAAGTTAGCGAATCTTTAAATAATAAGAATTTACTTTAAATTTAATTAGTTCTTATACATTTGATATCCATTATTAAAAGTAATATTTTAGAATAGAAAAACTCAACGTCGTAGATTGATGGTATGTCTTTTGGGATAATCTGCTTAAAATATTGTGGCCGCTAAATTGAAATATTCAGTTGCTTCATTTTCAATCGAGGCAGTCTACAAAACTCAAGCAAAACATTACAAAACAAGGCCTTGGTTGGCTCAGAAGGGAGTCTTACATGCCAAGTTCAAAGCAGATGGATGTATCATCTCTAGAATACAGCTTATTGCCACACATACACGTTTTCAAAGTTCACATATACAAAGTGTTTGCGGGATAGCATTTCTTTTCCTGAATCCTTACTTTATTGTTTCAGTCTTAGGCATTTAATTCATCTAGATTTTTAAATATGGATGTGAAACGTTGTGCTTATCATTTACAGATATTCCAAAAACTATAAAAACCCTTGTCCAAGGACAGATGGCCTTTTGATAACAATCCTGGATGGTTCCCCGTCCCATCCTTCTCACAGTAGTTTCAGAGTCTTGTTTCCTTATCTGGGAACCTTCTTGAAGATATGCGGTGGGGTGTGGGGAGCAGAAAATGTGTGGTGCTTTTTAAGAGGCTTTTTAAAATGTTGTTCTCAGATTCGCAAATGTCCCTAAGCAACTCTGACAGAAAGAAAAACTGAATTGCCTTCCCTGCCTTTCTCTCTCTTTCTCAAGGTGGCCTCTGTAAAACATAATGTGATCATGCTAATCCGCCCTGCATTTTTATATAGTAAAATACAGCCTGGATTCAATTGTAAAATATATATTTAACGTACTTACTGACTACAAAAAAAAGGCTTTTTTATTTTAAAAGGAAAAGTGAAGCCTCCATGGCCTTGTGCATCAGCCATTCCCACTGAGGGTTTGCTTGTTCATGCACGTTCAATTTCTGGCTCGTCAAGTTCACGGTGTGCATATAATTTTTGGATTTGGTTTCTTAAATCCACCCAAAACATTAGGGAAATATGAAAAAGGGAGGAATTAAGAACACTTTATGGCCAGGTGGGGCTGGGCAGGGTACCCAGGCCAAGAGAGGGGAGACTGATTTTGAGGCGGCAGAGGATGCCTGAGACAGAAAAGTCACTCACAGATGGAGAAGCCACAGATAAAAGCTGTGCTGCTCTTGGGCGCATATTCCAGGGCCTGAGCCTCCGAAGTCAACTTCAGGGTGTGTGGTGGGCAGTCTGGTGTGGGAGATGCCAGGCCCCAATCCGGCCACTCCCTATAGGGTGGGAGGACCATACCTATGAAAGCTGCTGTTCAATGAGCTCCTGTGCTGATCTCTTAAAAGCCAGTTTTCCACCATTGAGACCCAACACTGAACATCACTCTATCCCCCCCATCCTCTGATAATTGAGGCATGTGACATTACAGGGCAAAGGAAGTGTTTCACCATATTTGGAATCTTCCTTTGGGTTCTAGACCCCCCCACATGCATGTGGGCACCCCGAAGACACACATTTATATCCCCCCCCACACATTTACCCCCCACATGTGTACAGGTACCCCATACAGATACACACTACTCTTGCTTTATTAAAAAAAGGAGAATTACATTCCATACCCCTTTCCTGATCTAAGCAGGTTGTCTCACTATTATGTGCTTCTTCTTCTTTTTTTTTTTTTTATAAATACAAATTTGTAATTAAAATCTGTTTCTCCCAATTACAAGTTATGTTGTCAAACCAAACTGGGGTCTGCTTGCCCAGCACAGCCGAGGTGAATGATGAAGCCTGTGGGATAAAAGTGATTTATTTGCAGGGTGCCTTGCAAGGAAGATGAGATGCTCACTCTTCAAAGTCCAGTCAGGGTTTTTAAAGGCCAGGGTACATTTCAGGCAGCAGAACCTCGAATCAGTGCATGGATGTTATACATTGGTTTGGCCTCCAAAGGCTGCAAGTCCTGAAGGGGCAGGTAGCACAGGTGGAGTGAGAGAGTCTGGGATTAGCAGAAAGGAATGTGATAATGAGAGTGAGAGGGTGATAGGCCCCTTAGGGGGAGTGTAGAGCTAAGAATGGAGGTCAGAGGTCAATGCCTCAGCCCTCCCCCCCATCCCCACCTGCTTTTCCTGTAGGTGGGAGTTTCTGAAGAACAACTCAAGAACACATGTTGAGATGACATCTGTTAGTTTCCACAGGGGACCAAAACACCTCCTGACTCTGGCTTGCTTGGAGGAGTCTTGTTGTCATCAGGTTGTGCTCTTATTTTTCAAGCTGGCTAGGTGTCTGGGACTTCCCCCGAAGGAACTCAATGTTTTCCTTTATTTCCATGCTGCTTGAGGAGCAGTAGGCCCCCTCACTGGGAGGACACACCACTGAGTCCTTACTTGGGCTCAGTGGTGTGTACAAAAAACATCCTGCTGGCCAGGCTCGGTGGCTCTTGCCTAAAATCCCAGCACTCTGGAAGGCTGAGGCATGTGGATCACTTGAGCCCAAGATTTGAGGTTGCTGGGAGCTATGATGCCATGGCACTCTATCTAGGGTGACAGAGTGAGACTCTGTCTCAAAAAGCAAAAACAGAAGCAAGAACAAAAAACATCCTGCTCTTCCTTCCTCCCTTTTACCTTCTTCCTTCTTCGCTTTCTCCCCTCTTGCCTCCCTTTCTTCTTCTTCTTATTTTTTTTACTTCAGACTATCATAGGGATATAAATACTTGGGTTACATGAATTGCTTTTGTACAGTTTCAGTCAAAGTTACAGGTGTGCCCCTCACCCAGATAGTGTGCATGGTACCTGTAGGTGTGAATTTGCCCCCTCCCCTGCTCGTCTTCAGTTGAGGTTTATTTCCCTCTGTGCACACGAGGGCTGACCCATCTGTTTCAGTTCAGTAGTGAGTACACGTGCTGTTGGTTTTTCCGTACTTATTACATTTCACTCGGGAGAATCGTTTCCAGTTTTATCCAGAATTAATGTAAAAAATTCATCAGTTGATTTTTATGGCTGAGTAGCATAGTGAGGTAGCAACAGCTATAGGGAGAATGGCTTTTATCAAAAAGTTTCCAAACAACAGATGCTGGTGAAGTTGAGGAGAGGAAGGAACACTTACACACTGTCAGTGGGACTGCAAACTAGAGCAACCTCTATGGAAAATGGTACAAAGGTACAGAGATTTCTTCTTTCTCTCCTTTCTTCCTCCCTCTCCCTTTCTCTTTCCCTCTCCCCTTCCTCACCCCTCCCCCTCCCACATTCTCCCCCAGCACTTGGCACATTCCTTACACATATGCTGACCTCAAACCCTGGCAAAGAGGAAACTGTATATCCACCTGTGTGCATGTTGAGTTTTCCTACATTACAGAGAGGACCTAGGGTCTTTAAAATCCTTATTCCTTCTGTCTTGATTGTTAACATGACCCCAGCATTCACAGATTTCCTCGGCTTGGTGTGAGCCAGCTAGCGGAGGTCTGTAGTTGTGATGGAGATTTGGAGATAGAACACGTTGTTTCTGGGTGGCAGGTGTCAGGCATACAGCCATGTGCATGGTCATGAGTACGGTACATGTGTAAAGACCGCATTACAACCGCCCCATCATCATCACGATTGCTGTTGACTAGCTTTGCCACCCTTCTGCAAAGCTTTCAGTCAGCAGAAGCCAGGCCTCATAAATCAAGCTGCAAATGACAAGACAGAAAGGAAAGGGACAGGATTTGCATTATCTGCTGGGAGGGATGATAGAAAAGAGCTTAATTAGAAATTAGGAGTGACAGGTCGAGAACACAGGTTTTTGTTGTTTTGTTATTGTTGCACCCAGTTCCCTTCCCTCTGTGGCACACAGGACAAGTGCCTTCAAACTGCACAAAGCCACATAATCACTGCTCACATGGGGCGGGCAGAGGACAGCAAGGACGAGATCACTGGCTGTCTCTTGGCAAATAACTGCTGGATGGCCTTGTGTACGTCATATTTATAGGTGTCCTCCAGAGCTGGACAAGGGGGGTAGGGGTCACAGAATGTCAGGCTGTGAATGGGCAAGACAGGGGTGGATTTGGATGAAAACATAAAGTGGAAGTCCGTTGAGAGCTGACCACCCCACATAAGACAAAATGACAAAAATACATCATCCCATGTAAAATGGAATATTCTTTAATGAGGAGGAATAGCAAGTTTCCATTGTGGAAATAACCTTCAAAAGTCCAGATTGTTGTAAACATGGTTTTCCACTAGTGCCAAAAAGGAGAACACACACGTGTTTGCAGGAGAGGGGCTTAGAGGGAATTACAAAGATGCTGCAATTTACAGTCTTGGGGGCCTTTTCTCTGGGCAGCTTTTGGGCAGTGCAGCCAGCGTTAGGGTGGTTAGATCAGCACACACACAAAGCAAGATGTATAGGAGCTCCCAGTAAACAGGGATACTTCATTTAAGACACATGCAGAAATCAGCATATGTGATACTTGCAACTTCAAAAATAAATGCAGTAACTTCAGTTGATAATAAATCAACATATGTTAACAATCTTGCAATACTTGCCTGATAAACAGGCAATACTGCAACTTTAGTGGGGAAGAAAATCTGCCTGGACAAATGGCACTATTTGGGAACTGTTGGTTTACGCTGAGGGCACCTTCAATTACTAGATGCTTGGACAGCCATTGCCCTGGTGGCTTTGAACTTTTAGGCTTTAAAATCTGATGCCTTGAAATGTGAAGCAAGAGAGACAAAAGGATTCAGAGATAACAGCATGAATGCTGGTTTTCCTCCTTTGTTTTTCGGTTGTTTGCTTGGAGTGAAACGGCAACCACTTGCAACCTGAGACAAAAGGGGCTCATTCTGTGGTCCCAGGGGACCGTGCTAATGAACAGAGTAGATCTAATCCAACCAGCCATAAACACAGACCTCTGCTAATTCACATGGGGCTTGCCAAGCGAAGTTGGTGGGCTCTTTGTTCAGGAGATGGGAACAGCTGAAATTTCCATTCTTTCCATAAGTTGCCAAATATTTACACAGACACACACATTCACACATTATGTGGGTTTGTGTGTGTGAAGATGCAAGCCAAGAGAAGGATTAGATGATTCAGAATCAGAAGGAATGATAGAAACTGGGTATGTCATTCTTTTAAAACAAAGTAAGTGTGTGCGCGCACGCATGTACAAACACTGGACTTTTCATCTTAGAGTACTTAGGTTTTAATCTCTGTTTGATAAGTTATTTAAATGCTCTCATTTCAATTTTCTTTTTCTTTTGTGAATTGGATTTAATAGCAATGCCCAATTCACATATTTTTAAATAATTAAATGTCCCAGAGCTGATCAGCCCTGACTACAGCTCAGCCGGCCATGGTATTGGAGCAGCAGGGGGCAGGTGGGTCAGAGGGTGTCAGCTGGACTGTGAAGAACCAACCCATATATGAGGATTATCAGAACACGGTGGAATGGGTTCTGTGCTGCATCAAATACCAACCTTAAGAGGCAGTGATCTGTAGTTCTGGATTTGGAGGTCTCGCTGATAAATTAAATCAGCCTCAGGTCTTTGACTACAGTGAGATACCCAATTTTCCCCAAAGTACAGTGCCAGGTCATGCTGGTCGGCTGGTGTTTGGGATCCTGAATGGCAGAGCCTGTGTGATGACGCAGGTTCCATGCTGGTACCTGCCCTGGAAGGTGACATTCCTGGTGAGGGTTTTCCAGCTTATAATTGTGGACACCCTGGTGGTTACCAATGCAGCTAGAGGGCTCAGCCCCAAGTTTGAGGTTAGAGATATCATGCTGATCCATGATCACATCAACCAGTGGTCAGAACCCACTCACAGGGCTGAATGGTGAAAGGTTTGGAGTTTGTTTCCCTTCCATGATCCCCATTACTAGACCATGAGGCAGAAGGCTCTCAGTGCCTGGAAACCAACGGGGAGGAGTGAGCACTGCAGGAAGGCACCTATGTGATGTTGACCAGCCCCAACTTTGAGACTGGCAGAGTGCCATCTGCTGCAAAAGCTGAGGGTGGACGCTGTTGGCATGAGCACAGTACCGGAAGTGATAGCTGCACGGCCCTGTGGACTTCAAGTCTTCAGCTTTTCACTCATCACTAACAAGGCTGTCATGGATTACAAAAGCCTGGGGAAGGCCAATCACGGGGAGGTATTAGAGGCTGGGAAACAGGCCACACAGAAATTGGAAGTTTGTCACCACTCTTGTCACCATATTCCCTCCCTGGCAGTACCCACTGACCAGCTCTGAGTCTTCTGGCATCTCCCATATTACATCCAAGTAGCTGCTACCTATTTTGTCCCCCTCCTGGGGTCACTTGGCTCTGCCCTCAAGCAGCATCAGAAAGGAGCTAGTGATTCCTATTTTCTACCTTCCCTACTTTTTCCCACTATAGCCTTCTGGTGCCAGGTCTTTTGCTCAGTTGCTTTCTCAAAGCAGTCTCCACCCCTTTTCTTCCGCAATAGCTGGAGCTCACGCCCTACCACACATTTGGGGATAAGCCCAGGATTTGACCTGGGCCTTCAGGCTCCGCACAGTAGTGACCATTAAGGTTCTCATATTTCACATTCCTGGGGGCTACGTTCTGCCTCCCCTAAAACGTTAGCAACCAAACAGAGACCAGCCCCATGGTTTTTGTACTTCATTTAACACCATGATGTTTTGAGAATAAAGAGAAAGGTTAAATTAAAAAAAAAAAAAAATAGAATTAAATGTCCCTAGGTGAATACCTGTCCCTAAAAGGTATATAGTCAAATTCAGCTACTGTCTTTAGTAATTTTGTCTGTTTGTAGGCAGATATTTTAATATTCTACTACTTTATATAATTATTTATGATATTCACAGGGGAAAAACACAGGTTGCAAATATTTACTTCATTCTCATCAAAGAGCACCCATAGCTCAGTGGGTAAGGCTAGTGGATTCGAACCTGGCCCAGGCCAGCTAAACAACAATCACAACAACAACGAAAAAATAGCTGCATGTTGTGGCAGATGTCTGTAGTTCCAGCTACTTGGGAGGCTGAGGCAAGAGAATCGCTTAAGCCCATGAGTTTGAGGTGGCTGTGAGCTGTGATGCGACTACACTCCACCTAGCTTGAGACTCTGTCTCAAAAAAAAAAAAAAAAAAAGTGGAACATCTTTCCCCTCCATTATTTTCTTTTTCTTTCTTAAACATAATTGAAGATTTCTTTCACTGTTCTACAATTTGGGGATAAAAAACTTCTACCCCATAATTTAGCCCTTCAATTAATTTCCTGGAGCCACATAGCTAACGGGTAAACCAAAGAGTTTATACTTCGTGTTCAACATTTTAAAGTAAGCTCTTTAAACTGTTTTATTTTATTTAAGTAATTATTTTAGAAATTGTGGTAAAACATACATAGCATAAGCTTTACCATTTTTACCATTTTAAGTGGATAATTCATTGTCATTAAGTACACTCGCTGTATTGAACAACAATCAGTATTTCCAGAACTTTATTATTATCCCAAACATAGACCTATGCCCAATAAATAATGATTTCCTGTTACACACTCCCTTCAGCTCTGGACATGATGATTTGAATTCAGTGGTTTTCACTTAACAAATTAGTTAAGGGTTCTTAGCCAGGGCATTTAACTTTCAGAGCTTCCATTTTCTCATGCACAGTTTGGGACTATGCTATCTGCTCTGCTTGTCTTGGTGATCTGTGAATACTCTTGCTTTAGAAATCTAAGTTTCGGAAGAGACACCTTAGTGAAAAGAATGCCTGTTTCAGTCCTACGACCTGGGCTCAAGAACTAGCTGTGTGGCCTCTCAGAAGGAAATCAGAGCCTGATTGTTAAATAAAATCATGGTAGCTGTGAACAGCTAATATCCGTTGTGGTGAAGTCAAATTATGTAACTGATAAGACCGTGATTTAAAAACTGTAACATGAGATTACTATTATTGCCATCCTTATGATTATAAATCTGAGTTATTTTTACATGGCCAAAAGAAATGATAAGATATTCACAATCTTTTATTCAGTCCCTCCTTGGACTCTTACTTCACTTTATGAGTCAGATGGTCTGGACCGGGGATGTGGTCTTCTATCTAGTAAAATTTTCTTTGATGCTTAAGGAGGCTCCTAGGGCCAAACCCACAGAGAGATATAGTTCTTTCTCTATGCATGTTGTTTTCTAATGGAATAAGTTATATTAGACATTGTATTGTGTAATACATACATAAAAATGGTACAGTATTTATAAAAGAGGCAGATATTCCAGATTAAATTCCAGGTTTGCAGTGTTTTTTTCTCTTTGCTTGTTAAGTTTGAAATATATAGATCTGAAATCTTGGTGAAGTTAATCGACACGAAATTGTCATGATATATCAACAGACACATTCATTTGAATATATCGTTCCTGAGAAGTACTTTTTGGTTTGATTCTCCTTCAACTTGCAGGAGTTTTACTGCTTGTTTTTTAGCTTTTTTCTTACATTTCTCTTCCCACTATTCAATTACACAGGATTTTTCATCTAGTGTGAGGTATTTGGAATGAAATGTTGGAGGCCTTGCTCTCTCTCTTGATGAGTAGTGTCTGCCTGACAATTAATCAGAACACGGTGGTCTATTTACAACCAACAGCATTTGATCATGTGTGCTACAGAGGGAAGAAGAGGTGTTGGAGTTCCACACTTTTGTCTCTGTGTTTCCTTCCTCTCCTGCTCTGTGCAGCCCACCAAGCCATTTCCCACCCTTCTCATTAGTTTGCAAAAATTTATATCGGTGCTGGTGGGACTGCAAACTAATACAACCTTTTCAGAAGGAAGTATGGAGAATCCTCAAAGTACTCAAATTAGACCTCAAATTTGATCCTGCAATCCAATTACTGGGCATCTACCCAGGAGGAAAACAATCGTTTTATCATAAGGACACTTGCACTAGACTGTTTATTGCAGCTCAATTTACAATCACCAAAATGTGGGAACAGCCTAAATTCCCACCAACCCATGAATGGATTAACAAGCTGCAGTATACGTATACCATGGGATATTATTCATTCATTAAAAGAAACAGGGACTTTACATCAATTGTATTAACCTGGATCAAGTTGGAACACATTGTGCTTAGTAAAGCATCACAAGAATGGAGAAGCAAACAAGAATGCAATGTACTTAATTCTAATATGAAGGTAGTAGATAATCTAATACAAGGTGGGGGTAGTAAAATACTGAATGGGGAGAGGGGAAGAGGGAGGGGAATGGGGGTCACAGTGTATGGAACACCTCTTGGGAGTGGGACACAATTACAAGAGGGACTTAACCTAACAAGCACAATCAGTGTAACCTACGTCTTTGACCTTCAATGAATCCCAAACAACAACGACAAAAATTCACACACAAATGAAAATGGGGAAAAACCCATTTACATTGGAAGGTGTGTGTGTGTGCGCGTACATGCTTGTATCTGTTCTCTTACTGCTTAAAGTTGTAATAATGCTCTTGTAGTCACAATATTAATTATCATGATGTTAGAGATGCAGTCCAAGATGGTGGTTTTGGCATCAGTCCCACATCTAATGCTTACTAGCTACATGACCTGAGCAAACATTTTATTTGCTTGGCACAAACATCAGTGTTTGCACAGGCTCCAGGGGCCTTGAAACAAAGGCTTTCTAAGCCTCTCTTAGGCATCAGATATTAGTTAAAGTAAGTGCTAGCTGCTACAACACATAAGCCCCTAGTAGGTTAACATTGTAAACTTATATGTCACTCATGAAAAGTCCAACTGCTGACTTATGCTGTGCTCCAGGCAGTCACTCAGGGACCCAGAGTAATGTGAAATCTGCCGTTTTCAACCTGTTTCTTTCTGGGTGTCAGCATCCTATCAGAAGACAACAGGAAAGAGAGAGGATGATAATTTGGGACATTCTCCTGGGGGCAGGCCTGGAGATGTTGTACTTGATTTCTATCCATCTTTTTCCTTGGCCTCTGTCTAATGAACAGCTGGACAGATTGCAAAGGAGATTGGGGCTCACTGTGTGACCAAGGGGAAAGAGACAGATTTGGTGACTATCTCCCCAGTCCTTTTCACAGTGGACAATATGAGAGAATGAGACCTATGGCACCTGCTGAGTTATAATTAGTGGAAGAGGCAAGAATAACACCTATGTAGCCATCCAGGAATCATTATGTGCTCGGTGACAAAACACCCACTCTAGGCACTAGATGGATATGAGCTAAAATGGAAAGCTCTTTCTGGAGGAGGTGATTTTTTGACATCTGTTGTAAAAATTCAGTTACCTTTAAGGACTAGTAAGATTTGGATATGTAGAGAGGAGGGGGAGGGTATTCATATTCACTTGTCAGGCTGTCTGATGATTTCATTCATTTTGCTATAGGTCTATCTCCCATAGATAAGGAGAGGAAAACCAACAAAGAACTGGAGGGCTGATTATATTATATATATATATATATATATATATATATATATATATATATATATATATTATATTACATTTGATCTGAGTTCTTAGCCTCTACTTTCTACACAGGCCCACAGGAAAAAATTGCTTTATGATCTTAGCTCACGTGTCCAGAAAATGCAGACACTAAGAAATCATGTGTTATGTGAAGGATCTGCAAAGATCCTCTGAATGTGGCCCCATAAGTACACCCCACCACTTACTTGATGGCTGTACTTGGATGTCTGAAAGGCATCATGGATCTTAACACATTCAAACATAGAGTTCTCCAATTAGCTAACACCCACATTTGTCCCCATCTCTGATAATGGTTCTCCCAGGCAGTCAGTGGCTCAGGCCCAAACCCAAGAGTTCCCCTGGATGACTCTTTCTCTCATGCTTCACATTCAGTCCACCCTTAAGTTCTGCCATATCTTCAAGGTATGTTGGGGATCCAATTATATTTCACTTTCTTCACAACTAAAACTCTGGCCCACGGACCACCGATGACTCTGTCTCTTCTGCAGCCCAGAGTGGAGCTTTGTAAAAGGTAAATTAAATCACTCTCTTCTGTTCATTACTCTTGGATGATTTTCTATAAAACATTCATAGTCAAATCTAAGGCTCTAGTTTAGCTTCATAGTAGGGCTGAGTACATTGGATACTTTTTCTTCCAGCCTTTACATGAAGGCTATAACCCAACTATACCACAAGACTATGGGGAAAGGACCAAGGAAGGGGAAGGGAGGGGGGAGGTTTGGGAGGAGGGAGGGTAATGGGTTGGACCACATCTATGGTGCATATTTTTATCTATAATAATAAAATAAAATAAAAAAATCTAAGGCTCTGACCTGAGAAAGATAATCTGCCCTTCTCTCTTGGCATGGAATTGGTCATTGCCTGCAGGAAGCGCCTCAGGTTTTTCTCCTGTGTGGTTCTCTCTGTGGCTCTGTCTTCTCCCAGAAGTCCTTGGTGCCAACTTCCTCACTGCCTCGGGTCCTATGCAAATGTCACCTCCCCAAACAGGCCTTCCTCACCTTAGCACTAACTGACCCCACCTGGGATACCTTCTGTACCCTCCCACCACTGTTATTTTTCTGTAGGAAATGATCTCTATGAATATAAAATTTATCTTTTTACATGTCTATTTTTATCTTCCTCAAGAGTCCACAAGGGCAGGAATTTTTATTTATAACTCTTGTCTGTGTCCTCATGCTCCACACACATAGGACTGTGTCTGCACAAAGCAGATACTCAGCAAACATTTCTTCAGTGAATACATAAATGAGCAATGTATTTTGGGAGAGAGATTGAATATTTCTAGTCCACACTTTGAGGACCACATTGCCTCCCTAATCTCCCTCTAGGTCTGGACTGAATGCTTGGGAATCACCAATGGCCTCACAAGTGCTTGAAAGCTTGTAAAGTAGCAGAGCGTTTTTACATAATGTTAGAATATGTTCTACCAAACTCTGAATTTTCCCCATGGGAGGTCTTCTGTGGTAGTACACAGGACTGGGAGTGAGACCTCCTGTGTCCTGGCCTCTGCTTTCACTCCCAGTGTGTCCTCACTACCCAATCTTCAGTTTCTTCATACTTAAAATGAGGAGGTTGATTTTCATGACCTCTTTCTAAGAGTTCTACCAATCCACCAATAATGTGTATAGTATCTTAAAATGGAGCAGATAATACTCTACTTAAAAATTATTTAAAGAATTGTATATTGGTCAGCATTCAATAGGAGCAGAACCACTGGGAGGTTTAGATATCAACTTGAACTTCAGGGGTTGTGGGAACTTGTTAAGCAGCCTCTGTAAGCCTTCAGCTTTTGCAGCCTTTGAGGACATTAGGGCAGGCAGATTGGATGGAAGAGTGACACAGGGCAGAGGTGAACAAGGACAAGGAAGAACCCGCCAGAATACACTGAGTCCTATCATCACCTCTGACCCCAGCTGTCTGAGTCTCCTGGGAGAAGTGGGGCCCTTGGTTGCGGAGATAAACACACACTAGTCCCAGGAGTTGGAGCAATTGAAGGAGGATCCAGAGGGAGATGGCACAGCTTCAGTCCCACACGTTGCCCCACTCCCACCAAATGAGCCAGAAGGTAAAGTGTAATGTGTGTGAGCCTCCGAGTGGCTGTGGCTTCACTCCCCCTTGTTGCTGCCAGATCTCAGACAGGATGTTCTCTTAGGACCCACCAGGACAGGAAACAGAGAGAGGGGAGTTCTTCAAACTAGACCAGCATGGACAGAGGGGGATGAGTGGGCTCCCACCTAATGGGCACAATGTAAGGGTATATGGCACACCTCCTGGGAGTGGGACACCACTCCAACAGGGACCTCACCTAACAAATGCAAACATTATAACCTAAGTGTTTGTACCCTCATAACAATCTGAAATTAAAAAAAAACTAATCCAGAATAGTTCAGTGACATGTGACAAAGCCTCCATGAAATAGATTTGTGATCTTATGAAATGATAGTTTTCAAACATACACAGGAAGGAAAAATCTCCCTTTTGCGGGGTCTTTGAACCTGTCAGTATTTTGATAATGAAATCCATGCATGGGCAGTGAGAACCAGGTGCAATTTCACTTTCTCTTGGTTGTTTAGAAAGAGGCTGGGTGGATTATGGCATTTGAATCCAGAGGGTTAGGCGAGGGTCATCTAGTTCATCCCCTGTGATTTACTGATTAAAAATCTGAGGCTTGGTAAAGTTCCATATGTTGTGCAAGTTAACACTCCTAGAGAGTCTCCCTTTTGAGATTAGAATCCAGAAGTCTTGGGTGCTAGTCCTGAGTTCTATCACCTCATCCCTATCCTGTGGGAGCCCAGGATAGGTTGTGTCCTCTGGCAGATGAAGCTGAGCATGCCTCACGTGGCTGAGGACATACTAACTAACAGGGCCTGCTGCAAATGGAAACATGGCTTTGGGAGGCAGCTAATAGCAGTTCCTTCGCAAGTCTTCCCCTGAGCCTGGTGCCTGCAGAGCCTCGCAGACAGATGGGAAAGAGGAGCCAGAATCCTCCATTTGTGTACAGGAGGTGCAGAAGGGGATCCTGTACACAAACAGGGTTGTGGGCTGGCTGGGGCCTAAACTCAGGCTGGTATCAAGTGGAAGAATGGTCAGCAACAGCTTTTAGAAAACAAAATCATCCTGAATGTGCCAGAACAAGTCAAGGCTGCTTGAATAAATGTGTCACCAGTAGTTAACATAGAAAAGTTTCTTACTGTAATTTACAGGGGGAATCTCCTGAGTACTCATTGATTCATTTTTCCCAGGTTGGTATTTTAGTTTTATCAATGTTTACCAAGATTATTGACTTTTATAAGAATGGTCTTTTGTAACTCCCTCAGTACCTAAGCACAAAAGCTAGAACATTAACTGAAATTCGTAACTATAAATGGCATAGGATAGGCAGAAACTATTTGAGTTAGGTTGACTTCAGAGGCGAGGCCACCCACGCCACACTGACACTCTTCAGGTCTTTTCAGCTTAGGAAACCAGGTGTGCCTGGCAGGAGTCATCAAGTTCACATGAGTCACTGTGTCCACTGCCTCAGGCATGGGATTTGGGTGCTATGAGCTAAAGGTATTTACCATCTTAACTGCCATGAAGAATTGTAAAAATTGGTGGTCCTTAAGTTAGCCTGGAAAGTATGCAGTCAGCCAGGAATCTCAGCAAAGAAGGGACACCAGCATTCCTCTTTAGAAAGAAAGTCTTGTACACAAAGTAACTAGTTCAATGAATTAATGAAGAAATAATCACCTTAAATTGATGAGGACAAGGCATCTTTATAAATTGTTTGCACAAAGTGCTTTTCTGGAGTCTTATGTAAAAAGTCTTATATATAACCCCCCCCCCCAAAAAAAAAAAAGCTGTCCACAGCTTTTTTTTTTTTTTTGATTGTTTGTTTTTTGAGACAGAGTCTCACTCTGTTGCCTAGGCTAGAGTGCAGTGCCATCAGCCTAGCTCACAGCAACCTCAAACTCTTGGGTCCAAGTGATCCTCCTGCCTCCTCCTGAGTAGCTGGGACTGCAGGCACCCAACAAGACATCCAGCTAATTTCTTTTTCTGTTTTTTAGTAGAGATGGGGTCTTACTCTTACTCAGGCTTGTCTTAAACTCTTGAGCTCCAGTGATCCTCTCGCCTCGGCCTCCCAGAGTGCTAGGATTATAGGCATGAGCCACTGTGCCTGGCCCCACAGCTCAGTGTTAATTTGTGTTGCATTCCCAGGTGGGGTTTTGGACATCTTTAGAGACATCCACATTCAATCAGCCCTAGTCATGATCAAGAATATATCTGGTGAGATGATTGTCAAATTTTAGGCTATAATTGTGTCCATAGATACATTTCCTTCATGCAAAGTTAAGGATCTTAAAAGGAATATCTGCATAAGATCTGACATGTTAAAAAAAGAACAGCTGAAGAAACAGGAGAGATGTAAACAAATTTGTGCAGCGTGAGCACAGAACCAATCTTTAAAAATGTAGAAATCTATTACATGGGAAAAGGATTCAATTTGATTAATAGCCTTAGGAAACAGAGTTAGGACTATGGCTTAGAAGCTTCTGGAAGACAAATACCAGTTCAGTATGATGGAGCCATATTTTATAGCAAGAATTCCTAAAGGAAAAAACAAACAAACAAAAAAAAACAAGCTTCATGGAGAAATGGAGAGTTCCCATCATGGGGCAGAAACTGGTCAGCCATAGTTCTTAGGGTCCCAGCAACAGAAACTATCTTTAAATAATTAAAATGTACATTTTTGGCTGGAGTTCAAATAGTCCACAGAGTATAGAAAAAGCTGAAGAGCTAGGTCTCAAATCAGAAATGTGGACACCTCCTGGAACTTAGCTAGAAGAACGGAATGGGCTTTCTTCAGGGCACCATCTTTGGGTTGAACATGTTACTCAGGACACTTTATAGTTGCAATTTAAGCAGAGCCATCTGATTGGCCTACTTCGGGTCACATGGCATGCCCTCTTGCAGAGCATGGTTCATCTTGATTGTCTCATGCAAAGCAAGAGAGAGCCACATGTGTAGTTGTGTAGGTTGTATACTACACAGCTTTAGAAATTACTATTTCCCTTTGCTAAAAGAGCTGGATGCCAAAATCGAAATAAATGTTGGGTGGTAAAATCAACAGATAGAAGGCAAGTCATTTTGTCATGAAGACTGTAGAAGGCATCCAACAGGGGTGGTTATATAGAGGGCCTTTCCACTCTGAAACCTTCTTCCAGGTGTTAGCTTCTTTGCTCTTCTGCTAGTGCTGAACATGGCATAAATTAGTAAACCCAGAATAAGGTTTCTGTTGTTTCATTTTCCAGTTAAGTTGAAGGTGGAAGCATAAATCTTGGGGCCCAATTTTCACTGTGAACTGCACCACTAAACATACTATTCCAGTGTAACATTGGTGAGATGTTGAAACATGTTATATGTAGAGAAATACAATGACTTTTGTTCTCTGAGAGTTTTATTGAGATATAATTTACATATCACAAAAGCCATAAAGTCAATTCAACAGCTTTATGTAGGTTTACATGGTTAGGCAACCATGATGGCAATCATTATCTGCCCCCTCTCCAAAAAGGGAACACAACTAAATTTAAAAAAAAAAAATTTAATTCCTGCCAATTGATTTCAGCCTTGCAAATGAATGACTTGGAGAACCTTCCTTTGCCCACACACATTGAAACACACATTGAAATAAATTAAATTACATAGCTCTCTTCTTCAATTAAATTCTGTCCTAAGGATCAAATAATTTTCTTTTATAGTATTCTGGCAAGACATGGCTTCCAGATCACTTAGAGATTAATTAGTAATTCTCTAGATTTGTGTCTAATTCTTGTAAGTATGTTATTTATTTTTTATTTTTTTGGCCACTTCAGCTTAGTCTTCCGCTGAATGGAACATCTGTAGTGATTTTTAAATGTCCTGGAACAATATTCTCTCTAAGCTGACACATGTAGAGCTCATATAATGTCTATAAAACTTCCCAGGGTTTATTTTAAAGACCTTTGCCCAGGGTATATGGATAAAAGAATTGGCAGGGAGCCAGAGTTTTGCCTCTTGTCACACACAAGGCTAGAGCCAATTCACAGATCAAAGAGAGAGAGAAGAAAGAAAACTGCCTAAGATTTCATTTTGAACTACCCACCTTTGAATAATAAATAGCAACTTCCTTCATGAAAGATCATTGGCTTTCTAGGAAAAGATTTAAAAGAGATAATTAAAACTAAGTAAGTATGTCTGACCACTGAACAGATTTTCCTTGGTCCTGTGTATTCTGCCCTCATGATCCTCAAAGACCTTCACCCTTGTTGAACTGGGTCCTACAAAACCAGATTGGAGAATCTGGAATCTTCCTTCAGGGTCTGTTTGTACTGAGTGTAAAGAGTGTTCTCTCTCTCTCTCTATTAGACTATTAACTAACAAAAAAGGAGCGGTAATTATAAAATTCAGGACAGTAGGAGGAGTCAGGGGCATAAGAGAAGCCCCAAATTAGATGCTGCAATGGTGTTAGTTCTTAAGAGATAGATTTTAAAAATTATTTCATTATAATGTTTCACAATCTAAGTGTATGACACATATCAATCATCTGTACATATACATGCACTGACTACTACTGGGGCATTTTAAAAAAGGAATACTTCATGAGTGACCGTCACCCATCCATGGAATTCATGAATGGTTTAACATTAGGACACCTATTTATGTGTATCACTACATTATTTATTAAAGGACTAAAGAAAAACATGATGGCAGCGCCTATAGCTCAGAGGAATAGGGCGCCAGCCCCATATACTAGAGGTGGTGGGTTCGAAACCAGCCCTGGCCAAAAACTGCAAAAGAAAGAGAGAAAGAAAGAAAGAAAGGAAGGAAGGAAGGAAGGATAATCTCAACTGATGCCCCAAAGCAATTAATCAAGCACTATTGTTTCTGATAAAATGCTTACTAAACTTTACAGAGGAAATTTTCTTAACTTCTTAAAGACTATCTACTGGAAAAATATAAGAATCATCATATTTAAGGGTAGGACATAAAAGTCATTCCTGTGAGGACCTGGAATAAGAATAGTTGTGCTCTGCCACCATTTTAATGGAAGCTGCAATAAAAAGAATAAACAAGGAATAACAATGTTAGATAAATGAAAAATTAGCGTCATTTGATTTGCCAACCTAGAAATTGATAAGGGAATTAATTGAAATTTTTAGGAAGATGGCCAAATCAAAAATCTGTATTCAAAAACCAGTAGCTTTTTTCTGCCCTATTAATAACCAATTTAAATTATGGTTGAGAACACATCCCCTTCATATAGGAGCATGTGAACATATACAAAAACCTTAAAAACTTTGCAGAAAGACCAAAATGACTATATTTAGAGACACAGTATGTTTCTAAATGTAAATACTCAATATTTGTTTATTCAACAAATATTTATTCAGCTCACGCTATATGCTAGGCTGTTTACTAGATACCGAAGACAACGCAAGAAAAAATAATTGCTGCAGTGAGGGAGTGGCAGGCATTAAACAATGAAGTAAAAGTAAACAGTATGTCTTACAGTTATAGGTATTGTGGAAGAAAAGCCAGCAGTGAAGATGGATTGACGGTGCTCTTTGGGCAGGGTGGGGCTGCTCCGTATATAGAAAGCTCATCAAAGTCCTCATCTGGAAGCTTACCTTGTAGCAAGAACATCAGCTGTCTGCAGGGAGTTTGCAGGGCATGGGGGTGCCTGTTGATGAGTGAGCTGGAGCTCAGTGAGAGGGAGGACAGAGGCCCAGCCCAGAGGGGGATGTAGAGCCTGGAGGAGGCTCTTTGTGAGTAGAGGGGTGACAAGCTCAAACTTGCACTCTAAGAGGGCCTCTTTGACAACTATTTTGAGAAATGACTCAATAAATATCATTAGCGGTGGAAGCAGGGAATCTCATTGGGATCCAGGGTGAGATTGGGCTTGATGAAATGTGAACAGATTTCGGATGTATTTTTAAAGAGGGCTGGTGGTTTGTATTGGTACATGCAAAAACCCCAAACCAAACCAAATAAACAAACAAAAAGGACCACTCAGAGATGAACTTGATAACTCGATGATATTTATCCCCAGAAAACAAAAGATGAAGCGGTCGTTTACCCAGGGAAGACTATGGTGTTGTGGGAGTGGGTGATGGGGACGGAGCAGGTTGGATAAATGGTGTAAGGACAGCAATTCTAACATAATCACTCAACGCAGTGCAATACTGACCCTAATCCTAAAAGAATCTTTTTATGGAATCTAAAAAGCTGACCTTAAATTCATCTGGAAAACAAAACTGAAGTATATTTTTGTCTCACAACAATCACACAAACAAAATTTGGTTAAAGACATAATCATAAAATCTAAAGTGGGACCACACCTATAGTGCATATTGCAAGAGTACATGTAGGATCTATTAAGTATAGAGTATAAATGTCTTAACATAATAATTAAGTAAATGAGGTGAGGAATATATCAACTAGTGTGCAGTAAACATTCCAACTTGCATATGAAATCAACACATTGTACCCCATAAATGCATTAATGTATACATAATCTATGTGTTTATGATTTAATAAAACATAGAACAAATATAAATATAAAATGTTTTTATAACCCTACCCTCGGGGCAGCATTATTATGTGAGATTAAGAAATTAATGAAACTGAAATTTTAGTTTACGTTTGAAACCATATAACAAAGTGTAAGAAATTTTTTACAATATGGGAAGTAACAGATTCATATCCACAATGTATAAATATGAACAACACAATAGCCTCATATAAACATGGTTTAAGAATACTGGCTTGGCGCCTGTAGCTCAGCGGCTTGGGTGCCGCCAATACACCGGAGCTGGCGGGTTCGAACCCAGCCCAGGCCTGCCAAACAACAATGACAATTATGACAACAGCAACAAAAAAACGGCAGAGTGTTATGGTGGGCACCTGTAGTCCCAGCTACTTAGGAGGCTGAGGCAAGAGAATCGCGTAAGTCCAAGAGTTTGAGGTTGCTGTGAACTGTGACATCATGACACTCTACTAAGGACAATGTAGGGAGACTGTCTCCAAAAAAAAAAAAAAAAAAAAAAAGGAATACAAAGACATAATTCACCAAAGGAGACATTCTAATAGCAAGGAAAGTTATGAAAAACTAGTTTCACTTTTAATGGAATTTCTCTTTTAAAGGAGAAATGCAAATGAAAGGCAGTTTCATTTTTAACAAAGAAGTGCAAATGAAGTGGTATATATATATATATATATATATATAATATATATATATTTAATATATATAAATATATAATATATTTATATATATATTTATTTATATATATAAATATAATATATATATTGTATTTATATATTATATTTATATATTATATATATAAATTTATATATATAAATTATATATATATAAATAATATATATATTTATATATATAAATATATATATAAATATATATATTATTATATATATATTTATATATATAAATATATATATATATATAAATATATATATATATATTTTTTTTTTGTAGAGACAGAATCTCACTTTACCACCCTCAGTGGAGTGCCGTGACGTCACAGGACTCACAGCAGCCTCCAGCTCCTGGGCTTCCCCGATTCTCCTGCCTCAGGCTCCCGAGCAGCTGGGACTACAGGCGCCCGCCACAGTGCCCGGCTATTTTTTGGTTGCAGTTCGGCCGGGGCTGGGTTTGAACCTGCCACCCTCAGTATATGAGGCGGGCGCCCCACTCATTGAGCCAGAGATATTTTTGATGGCAGTCGTGGAAGGGGAGAGAGGTAATTGGCACAGTAAGGATAAAAAGTAGATACTCGGTGTTGGCAAGAGCATGGGAAAATAGATCATTCTCTAAGTATTTTGTGGATTGATTAAACTGGAGCAGACTTTTTTCTGTGTGTGGCAGAATGGGTATTTGAAATATGCTTATCATTTACCTAGAAATTCCCTGGATAAAAAACATCCTTGAGAAATACTCAGGCATATTCATTAGTATTCCTGTATAAGGATACTCACTGCCACAAATGTTTAGATGAAAGTCTCCCAACACCAGAGTGATAGTAACAGTTACCACTTAGAGAGGGGAAAGACCCTTCCGGGAGTGGCAGGATCCCTGGAGGGAGTTTGAAGGTGCTTTTCTTTTAACACTCGTTATCTTACTGTTTTAGTTGTTGTTGGCGATAAAGGGAAAGTTATAGTTAAAATTATAGTTAAAAGTACCAGTAGTTAAGGAGATATGTATGATAAGTTTAATTGCCACACTAAAATAAACCAATAGTGAATGACCAAGGTGCGCAAACTATAGTAGAATAATCAGGTATATTATGGTTTATCTCCATCATATTATGCTAAGAAACTGTTTTTGAAAGGGACATGATACTGAGTAAGTTATTTATGATACATTGTTAAGAGAATATGTAAATTAGGAAGTTGTGTATGTTGTATACTTTTTTTTTTTTTGCAGTTTTTGGCCGTGGCTGGGTTTGAACCCACCACCTGCGGTATATGGGGCCGGCGCCCTATTCCTTTGAGCCACAGGCACCTCCCTGTTGTATGCTTTTTTGCATTTAAGATCTATATAAATAATTTATAAAAGCAATTTAAGGACAAATCTGTAAAATTTTGTTTCCTTACATCATGCTTTATATTGAATACACTCATCATTTCATGGTTATTTAGTATATATTAATGTTATTATCTTAATACGATCATTTCATCTTAGTTTATGTAAACTTTATTTTTTTATTACAAATTTGTGCTCTGCCAGTTATCCACACCTTAGGAAATCCAGGGAAATACCTGTAGCATGACTGGAAGCATTGTGATTTGGCTGATGGAAACTTCCTAAATTGTAAGGGTAGCGCTTACAATAAAATAAACACAGTCAATATAAGATTGGCCCTGACACCCCAATATCATGGGCAATTGGCTAAACGAAGCAAGAATGTGGATAGCAGATATTATAATGACATCAACAAAATTGGTTTTATTTAGTTTAAAAGGGGCTTTTGTAATGCGAGGGCTGAGCATCAGTGACCTGATAATTTATTCCTTTCTGTGGCAATATGTTATTGTTTCACATGGCTTAGATTTCTTCTGTGGAGAAAAACCTGTATCAGAAGGAAAACGAATCACACTGGTTTTAACAGAGGAAGAATGAAATTTAATAATTTTAGAAAATAAATTTGGCTATATAATTTTACAATATGACTCAGTATGTTGACGGTCATGAACATGTTTTATTTGCAACACTGAGCACACAAGTGAGTGAGGGAAAAGGAAAATAAAAATCTGTATGTGGATTGTCACCTTTTCATTTTAAGTTTGCAGAAAAAGTTGTGTTGTTTTCAAGTATCATACATGTTTGAAAGTTACACACTTGATACTGTGGCTCCTTATAAAACAGAAATCATTTGAAGATGCTGTGGTAGATTTTTAAAGGAATCTCTCTGGTTGACGTCAACAAAATAAGTGTATATTAAAGCCTGCCATGTGTAAGTAAATTACATAAATTCAACTTTGTGTGTCACAGGGGAAATTTTTAAAAAGTGTTTTCTTCTTTTCTTTTGCAGTTTTCGGCTGGGGCTGGGTTCGAACCTGCCACCTCTGGCATATGGGGCCGGCACCCTACTCCTTTGAGCCACAGGCATCACCTGTGCTTTGTTCTTTTCAACAAGTTTGTAAAGTGAATGTGATGCACAGATGTTGAATCTTCTTTTACCTCAGTCTGCATTCTCAAGTGTCTTCAGACTGTCTCCTTGCTAGGAATTTGATTCGACTGTTCCAATATTCATTTAGGGGGTTAGAACAAGGCTCCTTGATGCAAACCAATGTGAATCACACTAATGTGGATAGAAACCCTGGCAATATCAGACTCTTTAGATGCTTGGGGTGGTCTCTAAAATGGTGTTTTCCTAAGGAATTTTCATGCAAAATTTTGACTCTTGAATTTTTTCACCTTACATATTCATGTTAGAGTTTACCCCTTCCTCCATCACATCAATCTGATTGCCAGCATTGATATATACACAGTATCCATAAATTTAAATTTAAATTTGAAACTTTTTTTAACTGCATAGAAATTTTACCTTCAGGAACATAAAAAGCAACAAAATTTGCATTAACAATAACAGTAATATCTTGTGTTCATGGATTGAATAAATATTATTAAAATGAACATGCTATTTAATCCCTATTAAAGTACCAATGCCATTCTTTACATAAATAGGAGAAATAATCCTAACCTTCACAAGGAACTCCAAAAAAAGACTCTGGATAGCCAAAGTGATATTGAGCAAAATAAACAATAATATCTGACTTGAAAATATTCTACAAAGCCATAGTGACCCCAAACAGCAGGGTATGGAGTAAAATGTAGAGCAACAGAACAGAACAGAGAGCTCCAGAATGAATTTGGACACCTACGGCCAACTGATTTTTGACAAATTTCTGAGAACACACATTGAGCAAAAGGCAGTCTGTTCAATAAATGATGTTGGGAAACTTTGATATCTCCATGCAGAAAAATGAGAATACTCCCTTACTTCTCCCTATGTGAAAAAGTCAACTAAATATAAATTAAAGATGTAAATATAAAATTATGAAACCAAAAGAAAACATAGGAAAAATTCTATATAACACTGAACTGGGAAGGATTTTCTAAGTAAGAACTTAAAAGCATAGACAACAAAAGCAAAAATAAGTAAGTGAGGTTGCAATGAACTGTGTAACTTCTGTGCAGCAAAGGGAACAATTAACAGAATGAAGAGAACACCCACAGAGCGGGAGAAAATATTTGCAAACTGTACATCTGATAAGGGGTTGATATCAATAATATGTCAATAACTTACTTCCACAGCAAAAAAATTAATAATAATCTCATTAAAAACCAAGCAATAGGACTGAACAGACATTTCTCAAGAGAAGATATACAAATGACCAAAGTACCTCACTCCAGTTGCAATGGTTATTTATCAAAAAGACAAAAGAAAAAAACGTTGTTTGTAGCACACTACTGGTGGAATTATAAATTAGTGCAGTGATTATGGGAAACTCTATGGAGCCTTTCTAAAAAGTTAAAGAACTACCATGTGATCCAGCAATCCCACTGATGGGAATATAGCCAATGGAATTTATATGTGTACGTAGAAAACATAGCTGTACTCCCATGTTTCCTGCACCCCTATTCACAACAGGCAAGATAGGGAGTTAACTTAAGTGTCCAATAACAAATGAATGGAAAAGAAACTGTGATATGCATACAGATAGACACAACGGAATACTACTCAACCATAAAATTCAAAACATGTCATTTGTGACACGTGGATGAGTCTGGAGGACATCATGTTAAGTGAAATAAGCCATGCACAGAGAGAGAAATGCCATATGGCCTCTTTTATGTATAAAATTGGAAAAGAATTAAAAAAACAAACAAACACAAGAAATTGAAGTCATGGAAACAGAAATTAGAACGGTGTTTACTGGAAACTAGAGAAGTCGGTCAATGGATACAAAGTTATAATTAAATAAGATGAATGATTCTGGTGTTCTATTGTGAAGTAATGTGACCATGGTAAATTGTAAGATATTGTATATTACAAAATAGGTAGGAGAGAGACTTTTGAACAGTCTCACCACAAAGAAACAGCAAATGTGTAGGATGATGGATACTCTAAGTACATTGATTTGATCAATGTACAATGTGTATATGTATGGAAACATCAAAGTGTACCCCATAAATATTTACACCTATAATATGTCAGTTGAAAGGTAAAAAAGTTATGCTAATATTAAAATAATATCTAATAATTACTGAGGATTTGCTGTGTGGCAGATGCTGTTTTAAGGGACTTAATATGTGTTAACTGACCCAACTCCTTCATTCACATTATCCAAACAATTTTTTCTGATCCCAGATATTTGAAACACATTTTAATATGTAAAACCTATAGGAAGTTACTGGAACAACTGTTAGACACCAGTGGAAAAATGCCCAGGGGACATTAATGGAAAATTTGCAGAAGAAAAACAATATGAAAATGTAATATGAAAAGAGATTCCTTCAGGAAATAATGAAAGACAGGTAAATCAGTATAACTATCAGGTACCATGTTTCAATTATAAAATGAGCAAAATTTGAAGATCATATTAGTACTGGTGAAGAGGCAATTGACTCAAGCACTAGTGATAGAATTACAAGTTGGTTTAATTTTTCTCAAAGTGACAATAAGTGTATAGAAATTAAAAAAAAATAGTTTTCATCAACGAAGGCAGTGATTTTATTTTATCCTATACATTTATCTTAAAGAAACAATGTAAAATATGAAGTTAAAACATGAAAGTAAGAAATGATTAACTAAATTATGGAGCATTCATGTTCCTGGATGTTACAATGAATAAAAAGCGAAGCATTTGAAGTCTGTGCAATGCCAAGGGGAAATGTTAATATGAAAAGCAATCCATTTAAAGATAAAGATAGGGGTATAGAGTACACAGACTGGAAATATAGTCAAAAAAGTATTGGGAGGCCAAAAGATTGCAAACGCGAAATCAATGATTTTACACATGAAGTTATTTTTTGGTTTCTCCTTTACTTCCTTCTTTGTGCATAGAGATGCTTTAAATTTGTACCTCATAGGTAAGATGTACAGATATGAAAACAGTATGAGAGAGAATATTCATAATGCTGAAGTGAATAAAGCAGTCCAATATGAATAAATTACACTACTTATTAATAAAAATGTACTCTTTGACGTAGAAGAAAAACTTATTAAATATAACAAAATGTCAATTAGATTCTCACAGGGAGAGTTAGTGAGTGGAAATATACGGATGAGGAATTTGCATTATAAGCATCTGGAAAAAATAAAAAGATAAAAGTATGCGTAAGACGTGAAGAGGCATGGAGGCCTATTGAAAGGCTTCTGCATGTATCTAAATACACAGAATAGAGGAAATAGAGATATGTGAAGAGCTAATGGCTAAGATTTCCCAACAATTTTTTTAAAGCTGATTCAGTTCAAATGTATCTTGAAATCAGTTCAAATGTATCCTGACAAACTGATAATAAATCTTTACCTAGATATCTCACAAAGGAGCTAAAAAAACCTGAAGGATTAAACTCAAATATTAAAAGGCATAAGAAAGAGACAACAGAAACACAATAAAATTGAATTAAAGATAACAGGAACCTGTTTTAGTCTATTTTGTGTTACTATAGCCCAAACTATAAAGTACACAGGAAACAGTATTTTTAAACATAACTATAATATCTTTATGGAGCAAATCACAAAATAATATCAAAAAACATAAAATAACATCTAAATAAATGGCAACATCTATGTTGTTCATGAAGGGGAAGCTTCAGTATTACAATACAGAATGTTTCCAATGTCACCCCCAAAGTTGCCATACTTAGAGAAAATGGGAAACTGTAGTTGAATTTACCTTTATTACAAAATTTTATGAGATGACCAATACCTAAAGAATATTTTATAAATGCTTTGTAAAATTTGTAATGAATATTTTTGTAAATAAAGGTAAATTTAGCTATAATGTCCCTATGTATTGTGACTTTAGGGGGAACTTTTGGGATGCCCTATGTTATTGATTCTTATTAAATTAATCTATATATTCAAAGCTAGTTTAAAGAAATCCCGAGGATTATTTTTAGAACTTAAGCAGTATTTCCTAAAATTATATATTAGAACAGATTGAAAAAAAAATTCCTAAAGATAAAAGAAGGATTTACTTTAAAACACATCAAGACATGTTAGAAGACTATTATTATTAGACTAGTAAGGTATAAATTTGCAGGGCAGTTAAACATAGAACAGAATGACAAGTCAGGAAGCAGACCCAAATAAGTGACTTTGGTATACAATAGAAGAAACGTTACAAATATTTGAAAGTGAAATCAACTGTTTAATAAATGGTTTTGTAAATTGAATACAAATTAAACCAGGCCCTTGTTCAACACTGGGTTATCCAGAAGTTGGGGAATACTTGGATTAGTGAGAGCTCCCAATTATAGGCCATCTCATCCATTTACCCATTGTGCCATATAAATATCATTTCTATGTATAAACATATCATGTAAAAAAATTAGAAAGTACTGCTTTAATAGATTCCAAAAAGTTGAACTTCGATAGATCACATTGTCTGACCATAAGACTAGAAATCAATGATAAATATGTATATAGTGAAAGTTCCAAGAAAAACAAAAACAAAGGAAAAAACGAAAATAAAACAAAGCAATATTCCCCCTTTGAAAAAAATCCAACACTAATAAGAATAAAATTTAACTGTATGGGAATTCAGAAATACGTGACTACATAACTCCTGCATCAAAGAAGTGGTAGTAAGAGCCGAACAGAGACTACTTCATATAAACATGAAGGGAATGCAGTCTATGCTGAACTCAAGGAAATAGATGTAGCCTTAGAAGCTTTTATTAAATAGAAGCTTTTCTCCTGATTTTGAAGGATGGGTTGTTAGTTGATCAATTTCAGAAGAGACTAGGAGACAGGGCTGAGACAGTCGCTTGTAGATTGGATGCAGGTGTTAAAGTAAACAACCCTCAAGCAGAAGTTGGGAGCTGATAACCAGAGGCAAGAACTAACATGGCTTGGGCTTGTCAGCTATCTCAGACACCTTCCATGAACTTTGGCTAATTATAATATCACTTACATTGTGGTTTTTAAATCTCTCTGCCCTTAAAATTGCCATGACAGTTTCAAAATAATCATATAAAGTATGAAAATGGAGGGAACCCAATATTAGGAATTGCTACTCAAATTCACAGTAAAACCAACACCTTACCTTTAAACCTTGAACATTTCTTCTCTCAATTAGTAAGGTATCAAAGGATTAAAACAACTTCTTCCTGGTGCAGCTGACCTTTTAGAGCTTGCCTTCAATCTCTTTTATACTTTCACTTTCAATTAAAAAAAAAATGGACAAGAAGTCCCTTGCTTGGTTTATGTGGTGCATCCTGAAATTTTTTTCCTGATGATCATTAGGAACTTGGAAAAACCTCCACTCGAAGGCTGCTAACAGAATCACTATGTGCCAAGTATAGTGACAGAAAAAATAAGAGTGGAAAAAAAAAATAATGCCCATCATCGTAACATTTCAAATGACCAGGAATACAAATGTTCTAAAAATATTTAGCAATTAAAGGTAAAAGGGTAGGAATACTCCCTATATTAGCACTAAATTGAAGAATATCTTTACATGTTGAGAAAAAAAGATTTCCCACCAGAATTTGATACCTAGCTTATCAATCAACTGAAAGGACAGATTAATGATCTTTTTTAAATATAAAAAACTTGATCTTTACCTCCCTATATCCTTTCTTAGGAAGCGATTGGAAGATTTTTTTTGAGCTAAACAAATGTTTAATAGTAATTGTAAAATGTAGAAAACAAATGATCCAGAAAGCTATTCAACAGGGATGTTGGAGAGAAATTACTGGGCTGCAGCAGATCTGGACAGCAACTAGTCTAGCCTCCAACCAGAGAGAAGACTACAAGAGAAGGACTCTTGGATAATTTAGTTTTTATAGATTAGATGAAACAGTAGATGGTGGAACATTATGAAAAAAATACATGTATTAATGGAGGCATGCAAATGAAAAAGAGGCAATTATGAACTCAAGTAAAAACAAAAAGCTGTATGTAACTAGGTTCTATAGAGAACAGTTCTTACATAGTAATAAATGATAGGAAATTGCTTATTGATTTAACTAAAATGGTGGATAACTATTGAAGAAATAAAGGAGGGTATGTTGAGGGTCCAAATATTTTATCATTTTAAAAAAACATCTAAAAATCAATAAACCTAAAAGAGCATAACAAACTTAACACTTAAAAACATTGATGCAATGACCAGAATAAATAGCTACATACTGTAGTTAAAACTGATTGACAACGGCAATTAGTAATAGGGGGTAGAAAATACATGGGCAAAATGCTAGTTTTACTAGTGGTGTGTGTGTGTGTGTGTGTGTGTGTGTGTGTGTGTGTGTTTTGGTTTTCTAAAGTTTAATGGTTTATTTAATAAATTTTTTTTAATTATAAAAAAGTTTTAAATACTTTGTTTCTCCTCAAAACAAATTGAAATTAAAATTTAACTAGCATTTTTAAAGCATATAAACAGGATACTTGAGACAAGTAGTCCTCAACCAGTTTATTATTGTTCAAACATCTTCCTCACTCTAGATGTCAATTTTTAATTTCCAGGAGTATTTTTAATTTTTACAAAGATTGACAGAATACCATGGAATACCATGGACATTTAGTGAATGGGGTGGGGTGGGGGATGACAGTAGACATGATAGACATTCAGCCAACTTCAATTTCTTCTAAACGTTCCCCCAGAGTTAATTTACTTGAACTCTACCTACCATGCACATTAAGAGCAGTTAATACATTCTGTTTACTATTTTAGAAAAGCTTACACTCACTAATAGCAGTAACTCTTGTGGTAGAAGAATTGCAAATATAAACAGTATAGGGACAGTGCCTGACTACCGTATTTTATGTTGTCTAGTACAATTTTCTGGAAGAATGTGTATTTCGAAATATCAGTTATTTATTGTAAAAGTATTTAAGAGTTGGACTCTAATCCTTCCTCCAGCCTCAGGGATGCTTGAGAACAACTTGATCCTTAGCCAGTCTTTAATCATATCAAGTCAAAAAGTACATCCACTGAAGGTAAATGAGAGTCTTGCTGGGTTTCTAATTACTGATGGCTCATCTGACAATGCTCCCAAGCATGCCATTCCTGGTTGTCAAGGTTGCTTATTTTATCCCCTGTAATTTACTGTCAGCTGCATTAAGTAACGGAGGTTGGATACTCACCAATTCAAGTGCTACATAACTATGGAGTTATTTAAGCTGCAAACCCAGTTCTGGAAGTTGCTCGCACTGATGTGACTGGCATGCATGTCAGTGTGCTCCTTTCTCAAGACCAATGTGGATCTTATATCTTGGACATCGAAGGTGGCGTCTGGCTGTCTGAAGCCTTCTTAAGGCTTTTTGGAGCTCTGCTATGCTTTCTGTTCTGTATTCTTTCGAATGAAGAGTTTAGTTTGTTAGCACTAAATACAGCCACTGTGTCATTTAACCTGAAATCCACTAATGCTGTCTTTTAGGATGTTATATTAATTCTAGAGCCATGTAATAGTCTTAGGACGTTAAAGCGTGTATAACAAACTCTTTGTCGTAACAGGACAAGGCTCTGGAAGGTTGAAATCCACAAGGAAAGGTCATTAGGTACTAAGTTCCATGGAATTTTTTTCTATAAATCAATTAAAATATAAAAGGAAGTAATTTATACACAGTGACTGGACACTTACTTTGCAGGTGTGAAAAATGCTGTAGTTTTAATTCTCACCTTAAGGATTTGGGTCCCAAAGAATATTCTGTGACCAACAAATTGCATAGAGCAGTGATTTTCAACTGGTGTGCCATGAGAGGATCTTAGGCATACCATGAAAAATGTTAAATTAATTAAATTATTGGACGCTTAATTACATTATTCCCAAAAGAAGTTCAAAGCACAGTAAGTAAATTCATTTTTTTTTTTACTCTTTATTTTGATTAACTTAATTTAAATGTGCCATTGAAGTTTGACTATAGATTCAAACGTGCTGTGAGATAAAAAAGGATGAAAACCATAGAGACTTAAGATCCTGAATAAATACGCATACTTTCTTGCTTTACGCATATAGAATCTTAAAGTGATAAAATTTTAAGATGATAGTGGGAATAGCTAAAATTTAGCTGGCTAGAAGAAAGAACATTAATAGAAATATAAGCCAATGGTAGGCAAGCAGATGGAAGTAGCAAGCTAATCTATTTAGTCCCATAGGTCTATTCTGTTGCTTGGTCTAATTGTGCTCACACTAGCACTCTGCCTTTTATTTATTTTATACCTAATTATGCCAATTATTAGTGTGCATTTATTGCATGTCTGAATATCTGGAAACACAAAAGCCACTTATTTGATTTTCTTTTCCAAAATTAAATTAGCTATTTTGCCATAAGAATTTACAATTTTATTGATTTATGCAAACATTCTGCGTTTTTTATTAAATTTGCTTGATTTTATAGATTAATCTGATGAAAACAGACATTGTCACCCCATCTAAGAATGGAAGAGCATGAAATAGATTTTCCTTTATAAAATATAGAGAAGTTTAAAATTTTTCTCTATGACATCTTTGTACATGACATCTTAAAATTTCATTCCTAGGTAATTTATAGTTTTTCAGCTACTGTTAGTAAGATCTTATTTATTTATTTATTTTTTGAGGCAGTCTCAAAAAATAAATAAATAACAGTAGTTACTTTAGCATCCCTCAAGTCAACTTGGGCAGAATGCTGTTGTGTCAAAGCTCACAGCAACCTCAAACTCCTGGGCTCAAGGGATCTTCTTGCCTCATCCTCCCAAGTAGGGACTCCAGATGCCTGCCAAAATACCCAGCTAACTAAAATCTTATTTCTAATCATGTTTTCTAATTTGTTATTGCTTTTACAGAATAGTACTATTGATTTCATAAGGTGATATTTTATCTTACAACTTGTTGCAATCTCTTATTAATTCTATTAATTTAACTTCATTCTATTCCATGAGATGACAATTTTTTCTCTTCTTCTTTCCATTTCTTTTTTCTTTTCTTTTTCTTTACAAAGTTGGCTAGACCTACTTGTTTTAAATATTAATGGCAATGGTATGATATATGTCTGCATGGTTTCTTTGTTAAGTTTGATGATTATTATAGGTGTTGGTATAGAATATTTATTGATTTAAGGAAATTCATGTTATTCCTAATGAGTAAGATTTCTAGTTTAAATCATAAGTGTTGAATTTTTCCAGCCTCTTTATAGTCTGTATTGCTTCAGCTACAACATAAAATTATGAAAATATCAGCTTTTCAATACTCTTTACTATTCCCGCTCTCTTTCTAACTTTGTCATCTTTAGATTACTCTTTTTTTTTTTTTTTTGGTAGTTTTTGGCCAGGGCTGGGTTTGAACCCAACCACCTCCGGCATATGGGGCTGGCACCTTATTCCTTTGAGCCACAGGCACCGCCCAAGATTAATGTTTTTTTTTTTTTTTTTTTTTTTTAAGACAGAATTTGGCTCTCTTACTATTGCTAGAATGCAGTGGTATCATCATACTCACTGCAACCTTAAACTCCTGGCCTCAAGCAATCCACCTGCCTCAGCCTCCCAGAGTGCTGGGTGTGAGTTACTGAACCTGATCCCTCAAGTTACTTTAGCATTGCCAACGTTATTTATATTTTGTTTGGTAACTAAAATGAACTCTTTCATAGTTTTGCTTTTGGTTGATAATGAAATTTGAAAATAATTCTTAAATATTATGATTATAAAATAATTTTACTTTAGAACCAAGTGTGATTGCGTCCTAGGATCAAAGAATGTAATTTTTTTATATCATTAAATCATTCCTGCTCAATGTGAAATTGCAAGAGTAGGGTAAAATCATTTCTATTTTTTATATTTTCCAATTTTTAGTATCATTACCTCTCTTAGATTTTTCCATGTTTATAAAATGCTTTCTTGCAATATGCTTAGTTTTCTTTGGTTTTCCAATTGCATTTAAAAATTTTTATTTTGACAGACAGAGACACATAACATTCTGAACAAATATCTTTCACATATTAATTGTCTGTTAGTGGGATTCATATTTTTTCCTTGAAAATATTTTCTACGTTCTCAACACAAAAAAGATTAATATGCACACATATGAGGTAATGAACATTTAGTTAGATCAATTTAGTCATCTCACAATATGTTCCAAAATATGTTGTATGTGATAAATATATACAATTTTTATCTGTAAACATAAAAATACATTTAAAAAGAAAAATAAACTTACTCTCCAAAAATATACACTTTTTTTTTCTTAAAACCCTTCAGTACTAATTTGGAAAGATTACTATCTTTACGTACCAGTCAGTCAACATTCTAATACATTTGGTCTTACACTCACATTTCTTGTATTCCTGAAGCTGCTTTTCTTAGATTACCTTTTCATTTTAATGGGATGTATCTTAAATGAAATTCACTGGTAAAACTTATCTTATTTCTTGCATATCTGAAATTGACTTTGTTTTGTGTCTATAATCTTACTGATAGTTTGATTCTGCTTGGATGTCTAGATTTGAATTAATTTGTTTTCAAGTCTTGGGAGGTATTACTCCAAATTTTCCAGAATTAAGGATTGCTAAACAAAAGTCTGATGGTATTCTCATTGTAATCCTAAATTCCAGTGTTATTTAGTATTCATATTATTTTTATGAGCTAGTATGAGACTCACACCAAAATGAAACCCCCATTGACATTCTATTAAGAAAAACATCACATGAGGTTTAGAATTGATTGAGATGAGAGGTTGTATGTGTGTTTTATTATACTTTATTTTATAGGGAACCTTTAGGTTCAAGGTAAAATTGGCTGGAAAATACAGAGAGTATGCAACATCATGCACCCTCATGGTACATTTTTTATGATCAACGAACCTGCATCCATATGTCCTTATCACCCAAAGTCCATAGTTTACATTAGGGTTGTACAGTCTATGGGTTTCACAAATATATAATGATGTGTATCCATCATTGTAGTATCCTACAGAGTAATTTCACCGCTCTATAAATTCTCTGTGCTCTCCCTGTTATCCCTCACTCTCCACTCCCTGGTAATCACTGATCTTTTTACTATGTCCATTTTTTGCCTTTTCCAGTATATCATAAAATTAGATTCATCAGGATTTGAAATTATTGGAACATCACTATGGGCCCCATGAATAGTAAAATTATTATATGTCAATTAAAAACATCAAATTCAAACCAAATATAAAAGAGATATGGTAAAAAAAAAAAGGAGCCATCAAGCCATTAAAAGACATGGAGGAAACTTAAGTGCATATTACTACTGTCTAATAATTAAAAGAGGCTAGCAATGATGGGTCTTAGAGGGCAGAGTTAGCTAATGAAGCACTAAAAGTATGTTTATAATATAAGTCCTTGACTGGGACAAGACTGTAATCTTTTGACAGTCCTTATCTGGAATTTATTATGTGCCTGGTGTTTTACATGCACTAGCTCCTTTTTAATGCTCACAACTATCTTAGGAAGTGGGTGATTATCTCCATTTCACAGAAGGGAAAATCTAGGCCTAGAAAGGTTTAATAAGTCACTTAGCTAGTAAGTAAAAGGTGGAACCAGGAGCCAAGCCAACAGTGTTGGCATTGGAGAGCATACTGCTTACCAGCACACTGCTGGGCCTCACTGGAAATGGATTGTGCCAGGACTGAGGGGAATACAGAGGAGATGTTTCCTCTTCTGCTTCTGTTCAGGGAAAAAATTTCAATAGATTCCTCATCCTTCCTCATTTTTTATTTCTTTGCTGAGTGCCCAGTGTTTCTCTGCTCTGTATCAAGCACTTGTTGCCACAGTGGTATGACCTAACTCCTTTAGGGCTTTTTGGATTTTATACACACACACACACATACACAGTATAAAAGCTGATTAGATTGATACTATTCCAAAATAGGTAGCTTGCATCATAAAAGAGGCCATCAAAAAAATAGAAAACTGAGATGAGCGGGGGGCGGAGACAGGATGGCTGACTGAAGCCAGCTTTCCACAGAGGCTCCCATCTAGAAGGAGAGTTTAAGGACAGAAATTTAGCAAGTAACCTGGTGGATTAGAACTGTGCCAAGAGAGAAGGTTGAAGAATGCATATCAACCCTGCTGAGGTGAGCTGAGACCCCAAGGATACAAACAAAAGGTACAAAATCCATCACCAAGGGAACGGGAGTCCCCTCCCCCATGAGAACAGCTCGGAGTACCCAATAAACAAGTGAGCAGAGTTCAAAAGCCCTCTCATTATATCCCACGGGAGAGACCCTCTAAAAACTGGACCTACTTCCCCTACTAGGGTGCCATGGCGCTCTCCTGACAGGCATAAAACTGTACATATTCTCTACCTGCAATTCTGAACTCCCAGCAGTTCCCTCCACTCTCACTCTGAGGTCTGGAAGCCTGTCCCCCAGGAGTCTAGATTCTTGGGTATTTTCTTCAGAGGTGTGTACAGGGCGTGGACTGCTTCTTGTCAGTGCAGATTCTGTGGCACGTAAGTGAGGAGAGGACAGTCCACTGAGAGGGAACCACACAGGAGTGGCAGTGCCCCAAGGCATAGGGCAGGAACCATTTTTGGCAACAAAAGGGCTCACCCCTGGATATTCCAGAGTCACACCCCCTGTCTCTCTGGGCAACCAGAGGAGGCCAGGCATCTTCTCAGGTGGCAGCCATTGGTGGAACAGACCTGGGATGGAAACACAGGCCCCATGAGTAATGGGCTTGCCTGAGGTGGTACTGGCCTGGGTGGAGCATGGGGACTTGAAAATGCACGTGCAGAGCTGGCAGATTCCCAGGGTGTGGCTGACACAGAGGCCTGCTTTACTGAGCCTAAGATTCACCTAGCCCTCAGGGGATCATCAGCCTAGACAAAGGAGGGCAGGCAGAGTCTGGATATGACAGATAACTGTGCTGTGAATACAAACTACAGCTGAGACTTGGCAGCAGCATAGACAGCCTGAGGCACAGGTTCTATGAACTCAAAACAGCTTCTCTTCTACAGGGGAATTTAGCTGGGACAAAAACAAATTCCACAAAGTTGTTATGTTCTGTCAGTAACATCAATCAGGGGCAGTACTGGAACTAAGTGAACAGCCCCAGCCTCCATTAAGCACCTGAGGTTGTCAGGCCTCACCTCCCCCTGCCGGATAGTTGCAGAGAGCAGTGGCCTGACTGAGGAGACATAGATCTCCTTGTGATTCAGGCAGGTACAAACACCTGGAGTATCTGCTCATTGGAGGTAACTGGGTCACAGCACTATGAGGTTATCAGTGACTGGGTGTGACAGAGGTGCAAGGTGGGGAAGGAGGCATCAACCTTCCAAGACTAATCTAGTTGTTGGATGTGTCCTCCTGACCTCACAAAGCACCAGAGCAAGTCTTATTTGAGTTGAGTTGTCAGCAGACCCCTGTGATATAGTTGCCAGAGACCTTTTAAACTCTTGCACCTGAGACAGGTGCTGACTGAGACAATTGATTTGGCCTCTTAAACTGAGCCAACGCCTGAGGACTATCCAAGTTGTACCCTGGGTGTGTGGTTGTAGGAAGGTTTGATTTTCCTTTTACAATTGTTACCTGTAGGGGGTGGGGTGACTTAATTGCTGATATTTCTCCACAGCTGAAACTTTAACACAGAGTAACTGTTTCACTAGTGTTGGACAGAGACCAGCTGAAAACAAGACAGAGCCACTTAGCCCCACCACACCAAGCAGGTCCCCAGTTTCTCAGGTCATAGCACTGTATAGGTCCTTGGCAAAGCTCCAGGAGAAAAGGTTCAGATTCCAGTCCCAGCTTTTGGGCAAAGGGCTTCTTACTCACTACCTCTGGAGTCCCAAACACAACTTTTCTTTATCCACTCATCTAGTCAAATGGTGTAAAATAATCTTGGGGAAGAATCAGTGGAAAAACTCTGGTAACATGAATAACCAGAGTAGATCAACCCCTCCACCCCAAGGAAAGATATGGCAGATGTAACTGAATATACCATTCATAAACAGATGGCCAAGATGTCATAAATCGAATTCAGAATTTGGATTGCAAACAGGATTAATAGAATGGAGAAAAAGTTGGAATTAGAAATTTGAGAGCAATTCAAAAGTTGGAATTAGAAATTCAAGGAGCAATTCAAAGTTGTCTCAAGAATTCAATGAATTTAAAGATAAAAACAACAAAGATTTTGAATACATTGAAGCAAAAATTTGCAGCCCTCAAAGATCTGAAAAATACAGTAGAATCCCACAGTAACAGAGTGGAGCAAGCAGAAGAAAGGATTTCTGACATTGAAGACAAAGCTTTTGAACACTCTCAAACTCTCAAAGAGGAACAGAAATGGAGAGCAAAAACGGATCATTCTCTCAGAGAGCTCTGGGATAATTCACAGAATTATCCACCTCATTGGAATCCCTGAAGTGGCTGCGCAAAGCACAGAGGCCTTTCTCCATGAAATTACGAATGAGATTTTTCCAGACATGCCAAGAATTGTGAAATTCTTGTGAAATTGTGAAATTTAGATAGCAGACAGTTTCAGAACCTCAGCATGACACAACCGGAATAAGACATCCCCCAGGAATATCATAATTAACTTCACTAAAGTTAATATGACGGAGAAGATTCTGAAGGCAGCCAGACGTAAGAAAAGCATAACCTACAAAGGGAAGAATATTAGAATGGCTGCAGATCTCTCTGCTGAAACCTTTGAAGCCAGAAGAGGGTGGTCATTGACTTTTAATCTCCTAAAACAAAATAACTTTCAACCCCAGATCCTGTATCAAGCTAAACTGAGTTTCATTTATGATGGAGAAATTAAATACATTAATGACATTCACATGTTGAAGAAATTTGCCATAACCAAACCAGTTCTTCAGGATATTCTCAGACCTATTCTCCATAATCACCAGCCCAATCCTCTACCACAAAAGTAAACTCACTCAGAAACTATTGATCAAACTCCAACTTCCACACTGGCAAAAGCACTAAAAATGTCCACTGGACTTTCAAAAAACTCAATATCCAAAATTTTACCAGACTTATCAATATTCTCCATTAATGTGAATGGCTTAAACTATCTGCTAAAGAGGCACAGGTTGACTGACTGGATACAAAAACTCAGGCTAGATATTTGCTGCATACAAGAATATCATCTTACCTTAAAAGATAAATATAGACTCAGGGTGAAAGGATGGTCATCCATATTTCAGGCAAATGGAATCAGAAAAAAAGCAGGTGTTGCAATTCTATTTGCAGATACAATTGGCTTTAAACCAAGAAAAGTAAGAAAGGATAAGAATGGTCACTTCATATTTGTTAAGGGTAATACTCAATATGATGGAATTTCAATTATTGATATTTATGCACCCAACCAGAATGCGCCCCAATTTATAAGAGAAACTCTAATAGACATGAGCAACTTGATTTCCTCCAGCTCCATAATAGTCCCAGAGATTTTAACACTCCTTTGGCAGTGTTGGACAGATCCTCCAAGAAGAAGCTGAGCAAAGCAATTTTACATTAATCCTAACCATCTAACATTTGGATTTAACAGACGTCTCCAGATCATTTCATCCCAACAAAACTGAATACACATACTTCTCATTAGCCCATGGAACATACTCCAAAATCGATCACATCTTAGGTCACAAGTCTAACCTCAGTAAATTTAAAGAAATAGAAATTATTCCTTAAATCTTCTCAGACCACCATGGAATAAAAGTTGAACTCAGTAACAACAGGAATTGGCATACTCATATAAAAACATGGAAGTTAAATAACCTTATGCTGAATGATAGCTGGGTCAGAGATGAGATTAAGAAGGTAATTGCCAAATTTTTGGAACAAAATGACAATGAAGACACGAATTATCAGAGCCTCTGGGATACCAGAAAGGCAGTCCTAAGAGGGAAATTTATAGTACTGCAAGCCTTCCTCAAGATAATAGAAAGAGAGGAAGTTAACAACTTAATGGGACATCTCAAGCAAATGGAAAAGGAAAAACATTCCAACAACAAACCTAGTAGAAGAAAAGAAATAACCAAAATTAGAGCAGAATTAAATGAAATTGAAAACAAAAGGATTATACAACAGATCAA
>CAUYPK010003732.1:0-25412 GCA_963574355.1 Loris lydekkerianus | reverse complement strand
ACTTTTGCTCAAGCTCTCCCCAAGGCAGCTCAACTGAGCGCCACGTCCAAAAACACCAAAAAAGTTCACAGGTAAGGCCTTTCCAGTTTGCAGTCTCACTGCTGCTTGTACTCACGGTTTCCGGCATGATTAGGTTGATCGAACACACGCAGCCACTTGCCAGTTTTCCACTGTTTTTGTCTTCCTCCTGGGGTCCAGAAGTCCCTTGCTGGCTCCCTGTATCCTCAAAGGGATGATCATAGGCAGATCCCACCGCCCAGAGATGTCTGGAGTCTTGTCTCCCCAGACTCGCCGAGCCCAGTTACAGGGAAGCTGTTACTCAGCCGCCATCTTTAATCCTCCTTCTCTTTTTTTTTTTTTTTTTTTTAAAGAGAGTCTCAATTTATCACCCTTGGTAGAGTGTTGTGGCATCACACAGCTCACAGCAACCTCCAACTCCTTGGCTTAGGTGATTCTCTTGCCTCAGCCTCCCAAGCAGGTGGGACTATTCATGGTGCCTGGCTGATTTTTCTATTTTTAGTAGAGAAGGGGGTCTTTCTTTTGCTCAGGCTGGTCTCAAACTCCTGAGCTCAAGCAATCCACCCATCTTGGCCTCCCTAGGATCACAGGTGTGAGCCATGACACCCAGCTTCTCAGCCTTTTATAGAATTAAAGATAGTCAGGGCCTTGGCCTGGATTGGGTTGTGGCTTAAAGAATGTTGTGGCTAGTTTGGTCTTCTCTCCAGATTAATGAAACTTTCTCCTTATCAGCAATAGGGTTGTTAGCTGTCTTATCATTCATATGTTCACTGGAGTAGCACTTTTAACTTCTGTCAAGAAAAAATTTTTCGTTGCACTCACAACTTGGTTAAGTGGCACAAAAGGCTTAACTTTCAAGCTGCCTCAGGTTTCAATGTGTCTTCCTCAGCAAGGTTAATCTTTTCTAGCTATTGATTTTAAGTAAGAGACTCAAGACTATCTCTTTCATGTGAAATATTTAAATGCCATTGTTGTAGGGTTACCATTTGGCCTAATTTCAATATTATTATGTCTCAAGGGATAGAGATGCCCGAGGAGAGGAGGGGAGACCGGACAGGCTGGTTGCCTGAGTAGTGAGAACACACACAGTACTTATTGATCAAGGTCACTGTCCTACGTGGACAAAGTCAGTGGCTCCCGATGCAATTACAGTGACATCACAGCGCACTGATTGCAGATCACCAGAACAGATACAATAATATTTTAAAGTTTGAAATATTGCAAGCAATATCAAAGTAGAACATAGGGACGTGAAGTGAGCACAACTGCTGGGAAAATGCTGCTGACATACTTGCTCCATGCACAGCTGTCACAAACCTTCAATTTGCCAAAAACATAATTTATGCAAAGTGCAATAAATTGAGCTGTGCCTGTATTCTATCTCCCCCTCTCTCACAAAGTAAACCCCTTAGGGGTAAGATGTGCTTCCCAACAGAAACAGTTCCTGTCTCATAATAGTATTCATTAAGTGTATGTTAGAGGAAATAATTTCTTACCCTCACATGCCAATCACAGTGGTTTGTGGGAAGCAGACCCTCAGCCCACACAATGGTGGATTGATTACCATAGGAAGTGACTCCAAAACATTGTAAATAGGAGAGACAAGTATCAGTGGATTTCCTTGCAAGTTTGCTGAATCCCACTAAAAACTTCAGCTAATCTGTTGTGCTTGCAGTATGCACCTTAGGGAAATCTCCCAGAAACACCCCCAAGAGCTTGTCTCCATTTTTCCACTTGCTACCTACCCTTGTAGAAGATGCCACCTTGCTAAAATTCAGCCTCAGAGGTGAGAACAATGGCCAGTGAGACTCAGTCAGTTCAATATGATGAGCTCTCCTTAATGCCTCCCAAAAGAAGCATGAATTCCACTCATCCCAAGCTTGCTGACCCTAAACCACGGCAATCTCTCTGGGCTGCCCTGCACTGGGCTCAGGGAGGCTGGAGCTCTGGGCTAGATGCCCTCTGCCCCTTCACAGGGAAACAAGAAGGTTACTCAGAGAAGGAGCAGCTGAAATTTTTCCCTCAGGGGGTAGCATCCTTGGGGCTGTGGAGAATTTTGCAGCTTTTCTTTATGCATTTTTAATCAATTCTAAGCTACTTACAAATATGTGCAATTACTTTCTGCACTTCCCTTTGTAATAAGATTTAACGACTCTGCTACAATCCTCTGAGTGAACATTGATAATCTAACTCTGTGATTTAAATTTTAGCTTTAGCAAAGGAGGAGGGTATAAACTGAGAGAAAGGCCTTTTGAAGTTTTTATGGTTTTTTTCACCTTAGGAAATCAGAAGTTGGAATTACTATTTCAGCCTTCAAAATATCGCCAATACCAGAGAAGGGGGTATCTCTTTTTCCTTTATTTGCTACATCCAATTAAAATACAGAGGGGAAAGGCTCCAGGCAACATGAACGGCTCTTTTTCCTTAAAACATTTTAGCCATTGCCATAAACCCAGAGGCCTGGCAGCACCCAGAGGGATCACCCAGCCCAGTTGTCAGCATTCAGACGGGTCGTCCTCCAAATGTCCTTGACAAAGAGAACTCCTCCAATCTGAATCGTTTGGAAGACTGTCATGCAAGGTGCTGTGGCACCAGAAGCAAGTGGGAAACTGACTCATCCTGACCTATACCACGGTGCCCAGGGCCCTCAGAAACCGGGAGGCCCCTAGGAAAACCGAACAGGACCGGCGGTCCCGAGGCCAGTCCCTGGGTCGCTCTGCAACCAGCACCAGGAACCGAGGGCCAGGTGGACCAGCTGGGTGGTACCATCACCCTCCCACGTGTGCGGCTACTTAACAATCACTTACTGAGAGCCACGTGTATTCTGGGAATTAAAGATAACCAGGGCCTTTTCCAGGCACAAAGAAATATAGAAGTTTCTGTGTGTACAACAGTAACCCCGTAACATGAGGACTAAGGCTCAGAGCTCTTTCTCGGAGGGGTCCTGAAACGAGGCAGATTCCTTCCCTCCCTGCTCCGGTAACCAGTCTGCCGCCAGGGCCGCCTTCTCCTCCCACGAGCTCCCACCTGGGACGTCAACTTGGAGCCGCCTCTCAGTGAAGGATCAGCCGCAGCCGCAGCCTCTAAATAAGGCTCTGAGCCGCTGGGCACATAAAGCCCTTTGCTGCGGGTTTTTGGGGCCGCGTGTTACTGAGCCACTGTGTGTGGTTTATGGCCCATATGTGACTGTTCCCATTATCAGGGGTGACCGATAAAACCTCGCGAGGCTACCCTTAGTTTCCCAGATGGAAATGCCGGGGTACCCCTCAGTGCGCACAGCCGCTGAGTCGCAGGGCATCAGTGCCAAGCGGTCCTCGGGAGGGGCGCAGCTCACAGCTTTATAAATAACCAGTAGCACGTCTAAATGTTTCTTTCTAGAAGTGAGGTGCAATTTTATGTAATTCTGAGTTGTTGAACTTCACATTTGGGGAGTGCGTTTTTCCCTACCTGACATGGAACCCTGGTACTGAGAGCTGGAAATGTGGTCATCACAGGTGCAAGGGACAGGTCGGACAAAGCAGGTGTGGGACAGTGTCTGAGGCTTCCCCCTGTAGTGGGAGAGGCAGTCGGTGGGAAGGAGAATGTCCAGGGTCAGAGGTGAGAACGTGAGAATGGGACCAGGAGAGCGAAGTCAAGTGCAGAGGCCCCCTTGGGCGGTGCAGACCGCAGGAAGCCTGTGGGAGGCAGGGCTCTGGGGACAGGAACATTTGCAGGAGATGGTGTCCCCAGCTGCCAAGCAGGTCTGCGGATAGACGGGGAAAGGACACTTATGGACAAAGGAAAGGTGAGTCTTAACGAATCTTCCCCTCAATGGACTGAGCATCTCATACACTGGGCAGCTGAAGCCCAGTGAGCTTGGTGGCGGAGGAGAGCAGCACCGGCCCTGCAGTGCCACGACAGTGCCGGACAAGAGGTTGCATAGGGGCCAGGCACTGAGCAGAGGAGTTGTTTGCAGGAAGCTTGTTTTTCATAGTAAATAATCTATCTGAAAGCACAGCCTCTCAGACTGTTTCCCCTTGTTCTATGAACAAGCGGGCACTTTCTAGAAATCCCTTAAGGGAGTTGGAGTTTGAATTACTACAATCAAAATGAAACCATTTACTTAGAAACATAAATTCATGCAGAACATTTGCTCAGTACATCTGGGCACTAAATGTGCCCTAAATGGTGGAGACAAGGCAGAATGCTTCTGCAGAAGGCACTGTTGGGCTCAGGCAGTGGTGTCTTTGCTAGGAAACACACACACAGATCACAAAACAAGGGAACAGCAGTCCCCTTCCAAAAATTCAAACACTTCAGCCAACAACCTACACTCATTTGGGCACTTTGCAAGGCTGTTCTGACCCTATGAAGATTTCAGAATTATTTGATTCTCTGACAGAGAGAATATGGGCTTACAAGGAAATGTTAGAAAGAACAGATATTTGTTCAGTTGTCTTGGATGCTGGGCCTCCAAATGGCCTACAACTTACCCCAGGTCAGGGCAGGATCTAAGTGTCCATCAGCCTGGCTTTGCTGTCTTGGTTAATCCTCCTTGTGACATAGTGAGTTAGCAACTCTTATAGCTACATGTCACAAGTGAGGAAACTGAGGCAGGGGAAGGAGCATGCCCACGGCTAGACAATGGCAGAGTTTAAACTCAAGCATAAGCTTCTGAAGCAATAATTTAAAAATGAATTTTAAAAAGTACTAACTACAAGAACATCAAGCAATATCGAAACCTAGGAATAAGCCTAGTAAAATCTATGCAGCAGTGGTAGAGTGAGAGCTAATAGACATTAGTAAGAAGTTAGAGACCTAAAAAATGGGAAAATACCCCATGATTGCCCAATACAGGAAAGCTTGATATTGTTAAGATGTTTATTCTTCCCAAACTGATCTATAGATTCAACACAATCCCAATAAAAATCCCAATAGGTTTGTGTGTGGGTAGAGAGGGGGTGAATTGACAAAGTGATCTAAAACACTTCAGTGGCCCGAGCCTATAATCACTCCGGGAGGCTGAGGCAGGAGGATTGCCTGAGCTCAGGAGGTTGAGATCAGCCTGAGCAAAGGGAGACCTTCATCTCTACTACAAATAGAAAAACTAGCCAGGCATTGTGGCAGGCACTTGCAGCCCCAGCTACTTGGGAGGGTGAGGTAGGAGGATGGCTTGATCCCAGGAGTTTGAGGTTGCAGTGAGCTAGACTGATGGCACAGTACTCTAGCCTGGGTGACAGAGTAAGACTCTGTCTCAAAAAAAAAAAAAAAAAAAGACACACACATGCAAAGGACTTAGATTAGCCAAGACAATTGAGAACAAAGTTGGAGGACTCACACTACCAGATGTCAAGTCTGACTACAGAAATTCCCTACTTAGAACGTTTTAGAGTTTGCTCAAAGGGAGACAAATAGCCCAGTGGAACAGCACCCAGAGTCCAGAAACTGACCCCAACACATGTGTGCAGGTGTTTAGACTCCGGTTTACAGCAAGGCATGAAGGTAAGTCCATGAAGACATGATGATTAAAAAAAAAAAAAAAAAAGTGGTACTGAAATAATTGGATGTCAATGTGGAGGATAAATGAAACACCTACCTCATTTTTTTTTTAATTGTTGGGGATTCATTGAGGGTACAATAAGCCAGAGTACACTGATAGCATTTGTTAGGTAAAGTCCCTCTTACAATCGTGTCTTGCCCCCCAAGTGATGAGTCACACACCAAGACCTCACCCCCTCGGTCCTTCCCTCTCTCTGCTCTTCCTTTCCCCACCCCTCCCTCCTTCTTTCTCTCTCTGTTCTCCCCTTCCACCACTCCCACCATGACCTTAATTGTGATTAATTGTCTCATATCAAAATTGAGTACATAACTCCTATCTTATATTATATACACTTTAATTTGAGATGGATAATGGCAAAAGGTAAAATTCTAAGGGTTGCAGAAGAAACATAGATGACCTTTATGACCTTGGCCAAAATTTCTTAAGTCCAACCCAAAGGGCACTGACTTCAAAAGAAATAACTGATATATTGAACTTACACACCTATGGAGCACATTGCAACTACAAGTTGGATCTATCATGTGTAGAACACAAATGTCCTAATGCTATAATTGGGTAAATGAGGTGAATGCTATGTTGATTAGTATGATGTAAGCACTCCAATTTGTACAAAGAATCAACATATTGAAAATAGCATAAATGTATTTATGATCTATGTACAGAAGACTTAATAAAATATATATATTAAAAAAAATTAAAAAAAAAAAAAAGAATATCTGAGGCCAGGTGTGGTGGCTCACACCTGTAATCCTAGCACTTGGGAAGTCGAGGTGGGTGGATTGCCTGAGCTCATGGGTTCAAGACCAGCCTGAGCCAGAGCAAGACCTCATCTCTAAAAATAGCTGGACACTGCAGCAGGCACCTGTAGTCCCAGCTACTCGGAAGGCTGAGGCAAGAGAATCGCTTAAGCCCAAGAGTTAAAGGTTAATGGGAGCTGTGACACCACTGCACTCTACCACTCTACCGAGGGTGACATAGTGAGACTCTGTCTCAAAAAAATAAATAAATAAGAATATCTGTTAGTCAAAAAACTTCATTTAAAGAGTGAAAGGCCGCACAGTAGGAGGCAGTATTCCCAAGGCATATATCTAAGGGTACACACATGTCAATAATATTTAAAGACACCTGCACATTAATTAAGAAAGACAAAATAATCAACAAAAAGTAGACAAATGTCTTTGATGGATCCTTCTCAAAATATCATAGCAAAGCCAAATTTTCATGAAAATGTGTTGAAAATCATTACTTTCCCAAAAGTGTGAAAGAGCCAACAGCAGACTCTCAGTGGAAAGGTGAATATGTATTAAGAAGGAAGGGGGGCATGGGAAGGGGGAGATTTCATTGAAGGAGGGTAAATGGTGGGACCATTCCTGTAGTTCATATTGCAAGGAAACTGGTCAAATCTATTAAGTATAGAGTATAAATATCTTAACACAATAATTAAGTAAATGAGGTGAAGGCTATATTAACTAGTTTGATGTAAGCATTCCAAATTGTATATGAAATCAACACATTGTACCCCATAAAGGCATTAATGTATACATGATCTATATGTTTATGACTTAATACAAAATAAAATAAAAGAAAAAGCGACAAAAATTTTAAAAATAAAAATAAATAAGAAGAATCAAACTACCATGTAGGTACTGGCGAGGATGTGCTATAACTGGAATTCTCATACTTTGCTAAAGGAAATGTAAAACATACAGCCACTTCAGAAGGCAGTGTAACATCGTCTACAGGAGGTGAATATACCCCTAGTCTATGGCAACACAGCCCATCCGCTCCTGGGTTTATACCAAAAGAAATGAGGACTTCTGTCCACACAAAGACCTGCACACAAACATTCATAGCAGCTTTAATCAGAACAGTTAAAAATTGGGAAAAACTCAATGTCCATCAACAGAGGGCTAGATTCAGCAAATTGTGTTATATTCATAAGAGAGAGCCAATTGGGTGATGCACAGAACTGCACAAATCTCAGAGACATTATATTGCTTGGAAAAGGTACAATCAGAAATAGGGGTCACTATGTGATTCCATTTATTTTTTTTAAGTCTACAAAGACGCGAAACTAATTGGTAGTGTTTGGACTGAGTAGTGGCTGTCTCTTGAAAGTGTATTAACTAGAAAGTTATTCTGGACCTCTAGAGTGATGGATGCGTCTTTGAACCCCAACCTGGATGGTGGCTACAGCCATTATTCACTTAGGATGTGTGCATCTCATGTGCCTCACTTTTTGTATTTTCTAACCTCCATTATAAAAGCCAGGGTCGCCAGGGTCGCCAGAGACTGGGGGCAGGTGATTGTCACTTAGTGGGTACAGGGTCCCTGTTGGGTAAGATGAGACATGCTGTTGGTAGGTGGTGGGGCTGGGCAACATGATTGAATTTATTGCCACTGACCTGTATACTTAAAAGTGGTTAAGATGAAAAAGTTTATGTATATTTTACAAAAAAATTAAATTGTTTAAAAAACACTAGAACTGTCAGATGTACGATGATATGGCATGTGGGAAGAGGAGACCTCAGCTGAGACAGGAATGAGACCCTCCCCATGCCAATGTCAGGGCACAAAATACACCCCCAGGAAATATCCATCACCTGCGTGGTTTAGGTCACTTGTCCCTGGTGTACTCTGCTCTGTGCCCACACGTTCATCCTACACGGATCCCCGCTCAGCGCCGTATGTATACATGATGGGTCAGAGAGAGCACTCACACTCTGGAGACAGATGAGTCTGAAGTAAATATGGTGCGAAGTAGACAGGGACACACTGGGTGCTGAGGCATTGGGGAGCGGTGATAGAAGAAACTCTTTTAAGCCTCTGATGTACATTTTGCTAAGTTTGCATAATTCGCCATCAGTTAAACTGAGCACAGCCAGCGCGAGGTACTGGGGTCCTTGCATGGCGAGTCCAGCCCTGAGTAGCGTCCTCTTCTGCTCTGTGCTGTTCCCACCTCCCTTCCGAGGTGGGGAAGGAGTTCCTGGCTCCAGTGCAGCTACCCTGACTCACAGGACTCACCTCTCTCCACCATCTTCAGCACAGTGCGCTGAACAGGGTGAGCCCCTTATTAAGACTGGCTAAATTAAATCCCCCTGTTTTTCTTCCTGCTCCAACAATGAATCTCAAGCCTGGAAATACCCTGCTGCACATCCAACCCCATGCTGCTAACCAGGAACGCTGGAACCTAATCCTGTGTGGAATGGCCGTTCATTCTTTCATTTGTGTATTCATGAATTGATTCCACAACCTCACTGTGTACAAGAATTTTACTAGAGGCCGGCACGGCTGCAATGCCTCATAGGTTGAACCACACTTCGAAATTCCTGAGCTATGTAATTTGATCCTCGTGGTGACCCCACAGGATGTATTCTTCCATTTCTTATTTTGCAGTTAAAGAAACTGAATCCAAATAAGATGTCATTTGTTGAAAATCACACTGTTACTGCATCTCATGACTAGAGGGTAAACTCCTGAGTGGTGTCCCCAGGGCCCCTGCCCTCACCCCTGAGGCTCTGCAAGGACCTGTCCCTCTACCCTTCTTTGTACCCCCCATGAAAAGCCCAGCCTGCCTGCCTGTCTCCGCCCCACCCCATCACATCACTTCCGTTTATGCTTCTCACTCATCATCACTAATTCTTACACCTGGAGATAAAACCTAGAAACAAAACAAGAAAAAATTCCAGCTATGGCAAAATTATGTGACCCCCAAACAGCTGGGGATCATTAAATATCTGATCTAACATGAGTCAGTGTGAAATGTGTTGCACTTAATGTATTGCAAAGTCTCAGAACTTACTTCAAAGTGAAGAACACTATTGCTTTCGGAGCGGTTCTCAACCTGTGGGTCGCAACCCACAGGAACTGTATTAAAGGGCGGTGGCATTAGGAAGGTTGAGAACTGCGAGTCTAGCGTTTCTCTTCCCAAACCACATCCAGGACACATTGGTCACAGGTGATAATGAACTTTCCAAACACAGAAGCACCATGATTTGTGTTGGGGGCCAAGGGACCCAGTTCCCCAAACCCTGTTGACCTGGTTTGATTACTCAGTTGAGCTAGAACGTCTAACGATGGCACAGCAGTAATTGAAATCAAAAGTGAATTGGAAACGGAAAATAAAACTGGAGCAGCCCAGGCCGTGTGCATGGAGAGCAAAAGTCACCTGCACAAGTTTCAGGGTAACAAAAAGAGATTTTATTTAGGAAGTAGAGCACTTCCACAGAGAGGTGGAAGTGGGGCCCCCTCATGAAGGAGAACAGGGGAGAGAGACACAAAGGCCTGCAGGGGTATAAACACTCTCTCTGTTTGAAATGGGCTACAAATCTTTCATTGGCCTCTGTGCAGCCAGGCAGTATTGCCCTTTCCTATTGGTCATTGATGGTCTCTTTCTATTGGTCATTGGTTACCTAGGTTACCACGTCCCGCATTCTAGAGGCCCTCCAGACGCCCTGGCTCTGCAGGCCAGGTTTTCCTCCCACCCTCCTTGAAGCCCCTTTCTTAGTGTCCCTTCTCAATTACCCCAAGGATTTCCTGTGAAGTGCACATACTGAAAAGGAGCTATAATTGGGGATTTAAATGCATTCTGTCCCAAGAGGAGAAAACAGCCACCCCAAACTCACATGAGTTGATGCTTAATAAACTATGCAATAAAGAGTCGTTCTGAATGTCTGATAACTACCTGACTGTATACTTTATTGAATATTTCAAAATGGCTTGACAAAAGCAAGGAGTGCTATTGATAAGATTATAAGCCTGAGCTGTGAGGTACAAAACATCCTTTTCATGAAACTGTAGAAACTCATTTAATAAAATAGGGAAGTTTTCATATTTTGTCAAGAGTAAGAAACCGAAGATCAGAGTCATAGAAACTACCCTTTACTCACAAAGATAATGTCTTAAATATTCCTTGATATGTTCTATCAAAGATAAACTGATTCAAACTTATGTCCAAAATGGGAGCAGCAGAGGTGAAATTCATTCCACCCACTTACCCACAGCACTCACTGTCCACATGGTCAGACTTTGTGGTTGCTACATGGATGAAGGTTGCACAGTTTTTAAACCTGATTCCATCATAAGCGTATATTTTCAATAATTGAAACCTTTTCAACACATTTAGGCAATAAATTTCTTAAATCTGATACTGTCCTAAAGCAATTGTTTACCAAATGAATCCAGACAACTAAACCACTCAAAATTACTTTTACCATTGACTATATTTGTACCAAAGAGGCCAACTTTGTATTCATTCTTTATAGCATTTCATTATTTTTCCAGAATGTGTTTGTTCAGTACAGCTATTAAGGGACATAAAATGTCCCAAGCACAACTAAAAGGTTCTGTCAGACAAATCACACCCTGTTGGGATGAGTTGACAAGGAATGATGAAGCCCAATTTAGAACAGATCTGATCAATCACAAGCCAAACAAAAATTCCATTCCTTAGTGCACGGACTGTTGGTAACATTTTTACATGCTATTTTGGAGAACTATTTACTCAACTCACTCCTCCCCATGTCCCATTTGCACAGCACCAGGGCCCCAGGCCAGTCTTCTTCTTGTTGGGTTCGCGCATTTCCCTATGCTGGGAACACAGTCCACCAGTGACATCCTGGAGAGTATGGGCCACATTCCCCCATGGCCTGTGATCCAACAGGGATCACCTAGAGGGACTCAGTGGTCAGAGAAGTGGCTGAGACTGCAGGTGGCAGGTCTGGAGGCAACTGAACACCATCATGCCTGATGCCCTTGGGAAGCTCTGCTGAGCCCATCCCCTCACCTTCCAGAGAGGTAACTGGACACAACTGCATCTTTTCCAAGGTACTTTCATTTTCTGTAAACCTAGGTCCTTGTTATAATAATTACTTGTAATTATCCACAGCTATCTTCTTTGGGGCCATTCTCTTTTCGCTCATGTATCTGTGAAAGTTCCTCTCCTCCCCTCTCCCCTCCCTTCCCTTCCCCTCCTCTCCCCTCCCCTCCTCTAGTCTCCCCTCTCCTCTCCTCTCCTCCCCTTCCCTCTCCCCTTCCTTTCCCTCTCCCCTTCCTTTCCCCTCCTCTCCCCTCCCCTCCTCTCATCTCCCCTCTCCTGTCCTCTCCTCTCCCCTTCCTTCTCTTCCCCTCCTCTCCCCTCCCCTCGTGTCCCCTGCACTCACCTCTTCTCCCCTCCCCTCTCCCCTCCCCTCCTCTAGTCTCCCCTCTCCTCTCCTCCCCTTCCCTTTCCCCTCCTCTCCCTCTCTCCTTCCTTTCCCTCCCCTCCTCTCCCCTCCCCTCCTCTCCCCTCCCCTCGTGTCCCCTGTACTCACCTCTTCTCCCCTCCCCTCCTCTCCCCTCCTCTCCCCTCCAAGGGTGCAAACCTGTGGCCAATTATACCACTGCCTAGAGAGAGTGGCAATGTTGCGATTGGGCCACCAGCAAAGCCTCCGGGGCCCAGCGCGCTTTAACGGCTTCTGCTGCCATTTATCTGAAGCATGGTCTGGTTGGGAGTCCTTTTATAACAATCCTATTTGACCACAGACCAGTGCAAATAAAGAGGCAGCCACAAGGTCCTCCTCCCCAAAGGTAACTGTATTATTTATTATTTTGTGGATATTTTATATTTAAATTTTAATGAAGATGAACCAAAGATGGAACCCCCAGGAAGGCACAGGTCTGCTGGGAGGAGCTGAGGCTCCAGGAGACGGGAGGAGCACCTAGACCTGCAGGTGGAAAAGGGACCCCGCTAGCCCTCAGACAAGGCCAGCAGGCAGAGGGACAAAATGGCTTCAAGAACAGAACAAGCCAGGAAGCGCCTTGCCTGAGATCCCCACACCGTACTCCGGAGCGGAGTGCAGAGCTCCCCTCGGCCTTAGCAGCTGCTCTGCTCCCCCACGGGGGCAGCAAGTGCGCTGGGCTTGGTCACGTGTGCCCTCCTGGCGGCCCTGAGGCTGGAGTCACACTTTCCTCCCACCTGCTGGAGGCTTCCTAAAAAGCAGGGTGCACCTGGCCGTCCACAGGACTTCGCTGACCCCCTCCAAATTCCACTTTTCTCTTTTCATTTGGAAACCAAAATGTGGCACAGAAACAAGCGGGGGTCAGGCTAATCATTTCACATCAGGCACCTGGCTCGCAAAACACATCTGCATCTATCCTGGTAGCTCCGGTTGTATGCAAGAAAGTCGCCAAATGACTGGTAAATATTTCATGATGTGACTCTGCAGCAATTTTCCATAAGATCTTCCACCGAGCCCAGAAGTAACAGGGCTTTCCCCTGAAGCACAGCAGAGTCCAACTGCCCCTTCAGGTGGGCAAATGTTGTGATGTGCATAATTCTCCTGCCTTTAGATGCCCAAGATTCACATTCTGCTTGAGGGATGTCAGGCAAAACCACAACGCTCATCCTTTAGGTGGGTAGCTGTGCCTTCCAGAAAGGCCCATGAGATACAGGGCTGGGAGAATGCAGGAAAGAGACAGAGGTCTCACTGGACTCCACACCAGGCAAGGGAGGCTTCAACTCACAGCTAGTCACAGACACCTAATCAGGCTGACCACTGGACTCCCACACCAGACAAGGGAGGCATCAAGTCACAGCTGGTCACAGACACCTGCTCAGGCTGACCACTGGACTCCCACACCAGGCAAGGGAGACTTCAAGTCACAGCTGGTCACAGACACCTGCTCAGGCTGACCGCTGGACTCCCACACCAGGCAAGGGAGGCTTCAACTCACAGCTGGTCACAGACACCTGCTCAGGCTGACCGCTGGACTCCCACACCAGGCAAGGGAGGCTTCAACTCACAGCTGGTCACAGACACCTGCTCAGGCTGACCACTGGTATCCCACACCAGGCAAGGGAGGCTTCAAGTCACAGCCGGTCAAACAGTTAACTTGCACAATCTTGTTTCCTGTGTTTTGACCAATTTGTGGATGGGAATTAGCTGTTTGGGGGGGTGGGGCCACCTGGGGTAAGGGACAAAGGAACCAAGAAAGGAATCGAGGGGACTGGATTCATTCATCAACCATGCCTGAGCGTGGAGTGTGTGAAGAGGCAAATAAAACTTCACAGATGGGAAATCACAGGACAATAACCACCTTCAGGGCGAGAACCTGGAAGAAAATAAGTCGTCTACACAGAGCCAGGAGAGGAAGGAATAGCACAGTTAGGAAAGGCGCTTCAAATGGCAAAGGGCCCTTTATAAATCAGGAACTGTCAGCTGGCTCAGAGAGGCAGAAGGAAAGACTTTGGTGTACTACAGAAAGTAGTAGCCTTAAGGATGCAGGGAGCCAAACCTCACCCCCTTCCAAGACCCTGTGTCCACCCATGGGTCCGGGGTGTGGCATCACAGCTGTGCTTACAGAACAGCTGGCCTGCAGCAGAACCTCACCTGGGAACTTGTTTTAAAAAGCAGATTCTCAGGCACCCTCCCCCAGCTCCCACTGAGAAACTCAGGGTGGGCTGGCGTCTGAGTCTCTGCCCCCATCTTCAGGGCTTCAACCCCATGCCCACTGTGCCAGGCCAACACCTGGCCTTGGAGAAAATGCGCCACCAAAAGCTTGTTTTCCCTTGAGACCCAAGCCTTGTCCAGGAGAGCCACCCAACTTGCTGCTTTGCCATTAGACACAGGACTGGGATGTCCAGGTGCTGCTCCTGCCCACACCTGTTTTTCCCTTACTTGGGAAGGGGGTCCCCCTGCAGGAGTCTACCTGGGGAGCCCTGAGCCCCTGGGAGATTAGGCTCCTCCCCTCCCTGCACTCAGCTGGGACCCAGGCTGTCTTGTCTGAGGCCCTGAACCAGGCCAGATGCCCACAGGAGAGCAGAGAGATGGGTAGGCAGGAAGGGTGTGGGCAATGCTGGTCCCTGGGAAGGACTACTTGTTGTTTACAGAGGGGTCTCTGTCACCCAGGCTAGAGTGCAGTGGCGGGATCACAGCTCACTGGTATCTCCACTCCTGGGCGCAGGCCATCTTCAGCCTCCCAATGCCTTGGAACTGCAGACTGGTGCCAGCGCCACTGAGGAGGGAGCTGGACTCACTAAAGACTTGTTTGGGGAGACTCAGGTACAAATAGCCTCTCTTTGGTGCCCAGAAAGCAAACCAGAGCCGCCATGTGGCTGAGCCAGAATGAGTCCAATGGTCACAGATGAAGGCTGCTCTGGTGGTGGAGGGGGTGGGGGAAGTACTGGGCAGACATATACCCAGGAGTTCCTACTAAAGTTCAGAGATACAAAGAAGGCGGAGGGTCTGGCAGGCTGCTCACTCCACCCTTGCTGGACAACCCACATGAGGGAGCCAGAAGCTCCCCCGTCTTCAGCTGTGCCCCTTCAGGACCCTCACGGTGACCACCCTAGAGGGGCTCCCAGCTATCACTAGGAGAGTCACAGCTGAGCCTTTGGCCCACACAGGCCTCCCCCTGAAGGCAAGGATGATCTCTCACCTCCAGTCCCAATGTGTAGCTGGTAGCCTGTAAGCAGTGAACAAGTAAACAGAAACCAACTCGGCCCAGTTCTGCCTACCTCACTGCTGCGTGTCACCATGGTCACCTTGCAAGTACTCCCCTGGGGACCTATGCAACCACCAAGGCCAGCACCTCATCCCCCTTTCAGAGCACTTTGGAATTCTTTTTCTGTACTGACCATCAGAATTGTCTTCATAGGAAGTTCATCCTAGAAAAAGTGCTTTGAAGGGAGGGCTAGGCACTGGTGTCAGGGCACAGCTTCCCAAGGCGAGGACTTCAGAGGTGACCATAGTCACCTATGGTCATAGGCCTAGTCATAGGCACTCATCACTGTGGCGTGCAGCACAGTTTCTCAGATGAGTGTGCAAACTTAATTGTCCAACCAGGGATGTATCACAAGTCCGTTGTTTCCCAACCTCTGAGCTGATGTGACTCTGTGAGTGGCCTTGGGTCCATATTGGTGCATAAACAGAAATAATTTTTCATGTGTTTGTGCTGTTTTTAGAGTATATATAGAAACCATCATGATGGACTTTAGAGGTTGTTGAGTTCATAGCCATTTTCCAGGTGGCATTTCTGTGTTTCCCAACTCGGCTAATAGATGTGCAAAAACTGTGAGGTGAAGTCCTATGATGTTTTGTCACATTAAGAAAGAGTTGTGACGTAGGGACATGAGTTGGGGGAAAGAGGAGAAGCTGGGGAGGCAGAAGGTTTTTGGAGGAGGAGAGAGAAAGAAAGAGGGTGCAGAGGATCAAGCAAGCTGGGAAGCAAAAGCCGTCACGGGGACTTGTCTTGCCTCTGGCCTGACAGCCCACTTCCTGTTTCACCCCGGTGGGATTCACATGAGAAAATTTTAATCAGATTTATCTAAGGACCACTGTCCTGATTGGTCAAAACAGAAGTTGAACTTGAATTATACTCTCAATGTTTGAGAACCACATTCCCTGTTAAAAAATGATCAGACATTACTGAAGTCATTTGGGGGCATAATTAATGCATTAGCGAGAACAGAAGCCAGAGTGAGCCACCGCAGAGATACCAGGCAGGAAGGCAGTGTGCTTCCTGCACCACCAGCAGTAAACAATCCTGTGTCATAATATAAGATCTAAAAATAGTTGGCTTTACATTCAGAGCCCTTGTACTTCATGAAAGGAGGCCATGCACAAAAGCCAGTTACTCATTTATTCTCTGCATTAAGAGCTTCAGCAGTAAGAGCCCAATTAACAAAACAGACTGGTGGGGAATGATGCACACCACTTTTTGTTTATTACAGAGAGACTTTATGTGCATGTCGCACTGCCAGGAAACGACATGCACCCCTCACAGAACTCTGGCATTACTCCCTCTGAATTTGGGGTTCTCAGCAAATGCTGATGCAGACAGAGATGCAATGAAAAAAAAAGTGATTTTAGAAAGATAGTGCCCCCTGTCTTTGGTGGACAGCATTCCAGTGGCCCTGACAGATGGGCTATTGCAATTGTTGTCACTTTGAAGAAGGCCCAGGATTGTGACTCAGGAATTCTGAGGTATAGTTCTGCTTTTGGAGGAACCATTTGTCCATAGATTTTTCTCATCAATTCCAGGCATGTTGAACAAATTACCTCTAATTGTCTCCCCACCATGTCACTTTACAGATAAACAAACAGAGGATTTGTGAATCATAGGGCTGAGGTGCTCACACTAACCTGTTACAACACCCTCGAGCCCCCAAAGTCCTCTTCTGCCAAATGAGAAGGGGAAGATACCTTCGGCCTTTGCTACTGTGTGACTATGTCCTCTCGAGGAGACTGGGGACAGCCCCACCATGTCAGGTAGCTGCAACAAAACAGCAAGGATCATATTTGCTCTTTGACATTCAAGTATATAGTTTCTGTAGCTGGCATTGTGGTGGACACCTGTAGTCCCAGCTTCTCTGAAGGCTGAGGCAAGAGGATCGCTTGGGCACAAGGTCTAAGGTTGCTGTGAGCTATGATGTCACAGCACTCTACCCCAGAGCAATAGAGTGACACTCTGTCTCAAAAAAAAAAAAAAAAAAAAAAAAGTAGTTTCTGGAAGTTCTTCCCAATTTCCTGTGTCTGTGACATATGATCCTTTTTTATTTTGCTAAGACTCATTATTTGGATGCTGGGCAGTAAGCCAGCATGTTGGCCAAACCATCTGGCTGGAGGATGATCCTGCTAACCAACCAGCATCCCCATTTGCAATAACCCTGCTCTCTGCTCGGTGTCCCCTGTCGGTAACTCTTGGGAACTGATCAATCTCTTCTTCTTCCAAGGGGAATGGATGGCAGCAAAATCAAACCTCTGACAAGCATTGCAGGTAGAGCTGGGGAGAAGGAGCCGCCTCACGGAGCCCCAACCAGCCTCCACGTGCTCTTCCATGGGTGGGACTACATGAGAGTATTGATATTTATTAAGATCTCAAGACTCAGCAAAGGCCTTTTGTATCAACTCTCCCGTCCTGATTGTGTCTAAATTACTAAAAATGAGGTTTTAATTTTTTTAAATAGTGCCCTGATCACACACATGGGATATTAGTGTGTTCACATGGAGCTTGGATGACTGGCTGATGGAGGTTACGTTCATGATTAGGTAATGTTTCCAGCTGGTTCTTTTAATATCAGAAGTGACTAATCAGACCTTCTCATGTTCTGGCAATGCTATAATACAATTATAAATTTCATATTACCCACATGTGGAATGGTCCCAGAAGCAGACAAAAAGGGGGAAAGGATGACTCTCTGGCATCGATGCACTTGGTGACCCATGGGGTCTCAAGCAGAGCCAGTCTCCCATCAGTCCCCACATGACTCAGTTTCCTGACCGCTCACCATTCCAGTAAGAGTTACGTGTTGGGAGGCCCAGGGTAGAGCATATTGTTTTAGATCAACAATGCCCAGCATGACACAGGGAGTTCTTAGGGATGAAATATTAATCAGAATGTGGAAATGGAAATAAATACGACAATTTCCATTTACCATCATTGTACCCATCATATACACATATAACATATTAGTACAGTTACATGTATATAATTAATGTAGCATATAACCAAAAAATGCTCTAATCAGGGCACTGTACTTTTTCCTATTAATTATAAAATTGTGTTGACAATATTTCCCTCAGATTCACTTTCCATCAACAAAAACCCAAGGTATTCTTCACTTAAACTAAATAGCAGAATTTCCATGTGTCCTTACTTGAATTTATTTTGTTGATTTCTGCTCACTATTTTTGCCTAACCAGATCAAAATATATGTTCATTCCCAATCATGTTTAAAAAGCACATGTTAAAAAGGGGGGTAGGCAGGAGGGAAATACACAAAGTGTGGACAGAGCTTGTTCCAAGCAAGGTCATCAGTTTACAGTGACTCGTCCCATCTCCTCACACTCTTTCCACCTGTGAAATTTACTGAATAAGCATGCATTTCTGTAACAGTACACACTTGTCTTACCTGTGTATTGTTATAGAATGCACACCCCTCTCTCCTTCAGTCCCCACACCAATGGCAAATGCTGTAGTTTTGCATGTTGTAAAGCACACAGTACAATCCCACTTCTAACTTGGACCTGATTTTAGTGATTTATTTCCATTAAAGTTTCACAATTTCAAAGAAGATTTAACCAAGAAAGGACATGAATTAAGAGACAGGGAGAAGAGAAGGGAAGGTCGGCTTGTCTGGAACAGACCCACCCTCCCTAAGGAGGAGCTTCGAGTCCCCGGCCCTGGTGCATGTGGAGGATGGGAACTTGTCTGTCATTGTATTTGCAAAACACCCCATCCACCTTATGTAAGTTCTTGGTTTACTGATTAATGGCTAATTAGCTTCAAAAACAATTTTTAGCTAAACTGAGATCTTTTAACTGGTTCATGGTCTTAGCAGCCAGACCAAAGCCAGTATCAAAAGGTTATCCTAGGAAACATTTCACACAACTGAGTAGAACAAAATAGTTAACTACAGTTGCAATTTCTAAATAATTTTTTTATAAATGACTTGATATGGGACTGATAAGCTAAGCCTGTGCTAACAAGGGCAAGGTCAGCCATGTCACCACCAGTGAGCCAGCAGTCTGTCCACACTCCCACTACACCCCTAGACAGGGCAAGGATGCTCAGGCACCTGCTGAGAGCTCTCAGAGGAGGCCATCCTGGGAAAACCTTCACCAAGGTAAGTGCTGATGAGCAAAAAGTGCATTGTGATGGTCTTCAAATCCAGGACTTGGAATATGCTAGATAAAAGCAGTGACATTTGCAGGGGGTGTTTCCTAAATGCAATCAGTAGACTGAGGTGAGTGAGCATTCATGAGACCTGAGGAGGTGAGAGCCAGAGTCCCATGAATGTGCGGAAGATGAGCCCAACAGCATCGTGATAGATGATACAGCAATCGGGGCAAGGAGAAATAAGCAGGTAAGAAGAAAATAGAATCATGTGGGGATTCAAAACTGGTGTAAGAAATATGTTACTGTGTTCCTAAAAATGAAAACATTCATAGCATGGATTATAAACATGCAGCTATTATCAATGATTCTCTACAAAATGTGTTATTATCTTGATTATTAAACTAGCAGCTTAGATGCAACCATTATGAAATGATTGTACAGGTGGGACAGCAGAGGACTGGAGTCTAATTAGACAAGGTGTGGGAGGCCTGGGGGGAAGTCAAGGCTGACAGACATGTCTAAGAAGGGTTTGCATTCAGAGTGAAGCCTCATTTTGACCCTGTTCTTGGCCGTAAGAATGTGTAATGAAGAACATATTGTCAGACTCATATAGATGCACGCATGTCACTTTGCACGATTAAATTCTGTATACTTATGAAAAATTGCATGCAAATATTTATTTTGGCAAATAAAATTATGCTTTAAATGCACTAGGGAAAATACTCTGAAAAAATTTAAAGCACTAAACTGTCAGTTCTGAATGGTAACAAAGTCTGCACAGCTCATCTGTGACCTTCATTCTAATTTGATGTTAAAAACTCAATACATAAAATCATAGTGATAGTAAAATAAATAATGATTATCTCATTTGTGCATGAAGAACTCCCCTATGAAACAGATGCCTTCCTCAAGTTCTGTGTTTTACATGTTTGTGTTTTAGAAGATGAATTGGTTGCTGCATCTTGGTTTTTGCCGGCCAGAAACTAAGTCTGTTCCAGCAGCACAGACCTAACTTACATTAGCTATGGGGAGCTGGACTGCACTGGTGCATGATAAAGAAACAGTGGAAATAAAGAATTTGGCGGCTGATCATATGCAGCAAACAAAGACCTCAGACATCAGCAGCCAATCAAAGTGAGTCTGGGTAACTAAGAGATGTGATGTCATCAGCCAAAAATTGGATCAATTGGAGTGAAGGCAGGCTGGGGTAGATGGCTGGGGAACCAGGGACCATCACAGATTCAGTTTCCTTGGACACGCCTGAGTACTTGAATCTCTGAAATTCAGCATCTTTGCCTGAGGACTTGTCCATCCATCTCAGGCAGGTTTAAGGGCTGTGAGTAGGTTTCCAAGGGCCTGATAATCCCCATAGACCCTAATGAAATTCCTAGATCCATAAAAATAGATCTGCCATTCAATCCTATAATTCCCCTATTAGGCATATACCCAGAAGACCAAAAATCACATCATAACAAAGATATTTGTACCAGAATGTTTACTGCAGCCCTATTTATAATTGCTAAATCAGGGAAAAAGCCCAAGTCCCCATCGATCCACAAATGGATTAATAAATTGTAGTATATGTACACCATGGAGTATTATGCAGCCTTAAAGAAAGATGGAGACTTTACCTCTTTCATGTTTACATGGATGGAGCTGGAACATATTCTTCTTAGTAGAATATCTCAAGAATGGAAGAAAAAGTATCCAATGTACTCAGCCCTACTATGAAACTAATTTATGGCTTTCACATGAAAGCTATAACCCAGTTACAACCTAAGAGGAGGGGGAAGGAGGGAAGGGAGGAGAGGGAGGGGGAGGTGGGCAGAGGGAGGGGGATTGGTGGGATTACACCTGTAGTGCATCTTACAAAGCAATATGTGAAACTTAGTAAATGTGGAATGTAAATGTCTTAGCACAATAACTAAGAAAATGCCAGGAAGGCTATGCTAACCAGTGTGATGAAAATGTGTCAAACGGTCTATGAAACTAGTGTATGGTGCCCCATGACCACATTAATGTACACGGCTATGATTGAATAGAAAAAAAAGAAGAAAATATGTCAAATGGTCTATAATACCAGTGTATGGTGCCCCATGATTGCATTAATGTACACAGCTATGATTTAATAATAAATAAATAAATAAATAAGATTAGGAAATGCTGGTTTGGACTTAGTTTCTATGAGTGAACTAGGCCCTAAACCTTTGGTGAGATCAAAGGGAGATACGCTGCCTGCTTGACCGGAAAACTCCAGGAAAAGTAAAAACTTAGGGTAAGGCATTAGATTTCTGCCTGCCCTACCCTACTTGTCTCTCTCCCAAAGCAACTGAGTCTTTGTAAGTGGTGGGCAGCATGAGGACAGGTAATGAAGGGGAAAAAGCTAGGGATAATGATAGGTCATTTTGTGGTGCTTGTTCTGTTTATATAACGCCGAATAACTTAAGTGTTTGTCTTTTAACCTGCTGTTTCAGTATCATATAGAGATAGCCTGATACAGTGGGAAATGTATGGGCTCTAGAGACAAGCAGACCTGGATTCAAATCCAGACTCTGCCTCCCTGGGGCAAGTTACTTAACTTCTTTGGGCCTTTTTTTCTCATTTATAAAATGGGAATAATAGATACCATTTCATAATGTTGAACAGATTAAGTAATATAAGGCAAAGTATCTGGTAAATAGGAGGAATAGGATAAATGGTGGAAATTCTTACTATACTTTACTATTATCACCAAAGACACAATCATACTATTCCTGCTTTTACTATTCACTATAGTTATTTCTCTCTGTCCTGCTATCTCTATTTGTTTTCCCGTTTGGCCCTTCCTTCTCTCTCTTTACCTCTGTCTCTTTCTTTTCCACTTTCTATTTCCTCTCTTTAATCCCTGTCTTTCCCTTACACCGTCTCTCTCTCCTAGTCTATGCACCTGCCAGGAAAGAGGGAAACATGAAGTAACTTGAAAGATTCTGAAGCAAGAATAGCTTAGGGGAAAAGAAAAGGCATTCGTTAAATCAGATTTCAAAAAATACCAGGTCTCATTATTGAAGTTCTGCATCTTCACCTGAAATCTCGTACACAAATATGCAATTACCTTTAAATTTACCCTGTCCCTTTGAATGGATCAATCTCAGCTTAAATCAGTGTCATGATTCTTGTTGTACTCAGAGTTGAAAATGAGTCTCTGGGTGTCATGGAGATTTGAAGTTCATCCTGAGCTGTTGAGCTTTTATTTAAATCAAAAGCTAAACAAATATTTAAAAGCTAAAGAAATATTTACTCAGGGGTGTGTTTGCTACATTAATTAAAAGACAAGTGCAAGGCCTCTTACCAATGGAACTGAAGACAGATAGATGGTTGGCTACCTTAAAAGTCTCCTTTAGAACACTTACAAACAGTTGATGGGAATGCCAATAGTATAACCTCTATGAAAGACAGTATGGAGATTTATCAAAGAACTAAAAGTACATCTATCATTTGATCCAGAAATCCCACTATTGGGTCTCTAACTAAAGAAAAAGAAGTCATTATATAAAAAAGACACCTGCATTCACATATTTATCACAACACAATTCACAATTACAAAGATATGGAATCAACCGAAGTGCCAATAAAGTGATGAGTGGTTAAAGAAACAGTGGTGTATATACAAATATACACACATACACACACACACACCCATGGAATACTATATACATACATACATATATGTGTGTGTGTATATATATGTATATGTATGTATGTACCACACACATACACACAAACCACACACATGCCATGGAATGCCACTCATATTTAAAAGAATAAAATAATATCTTTTTCATCAACTTGGATGGAATGAGAAGACATTATCCTAAGTGAAATAATTCAGTAACAAAAATTCAAATATTACATGTCCTCACTTTTAAGTGAGAGCTAAGTTATGGGTACACATAGTCATACAGAGTGGTATAATAGACATTGGAGACTCAAAAGCAGGAGATGAAAAGGGGTAGAAGGATGAAAAATTACCTGTTGGGTACAATAAACACTACTTGGGTTATGGATACACTAAAAACCCAGACTTCTCCACTATACAATTCATCCATGTAACAAAAAAAAAAAAACACTTTGTACCCCCTAAATGTATTGAAATTTTTAAAAAGTCCCCCTTAATGGAGAAAAGAGCAAAAAAGTATACTTATATACCTTAGATGTTTCATTCTAATTTAAAACATTTATTTTATACTCTGGCTTCTCTTCAGATTGTATAAATCTTTCACCTTTAACTAAAACATTTATTTATTAATATTTTGATGTAAGACCAAGGCCTATATCATTTTTCTTATATAAAACTCACTCATAATTGTCAATGATTTCTAGTTTCAATTCATTTAAAATGAATAATGTACAAACACTTACAAAATATATTGAGTACAGAAGTCTTAATTTTTTTTTTTTTTCTTTTTGCAGTTTTTGGCCAGGGCTGGGTTTGAACCTGCCACCTCCAAGCATATGGGGCCAGCGCCCTACCCCTTTGAGCCACAGGCACCACCCAAGAAGTCTTAAATTTTATGATACTGTCCCCAATGATAGGTATCATGCATCTATTTAGACAGTAATATTTTTGGTGACATAGATTTACAGAGTGTTTCTAAATCATTTTACTTAGTATTTTTATTAAGAAATATTTAATAGTACCTACAATAATATAAATGTACAGGTAATACATAAGGGGTAAACATTAAATAAGAATCCACATATTCACAAGCAAGTTTACAAATAAATTTGAAGGCCCTTAAGTCAGGAAATGTAAAGGGTTGAGATTTTATCCTACTTGCAAGCAGGCAAGTTGGCCTGGGCACAGTTGCATGAATACTGAAAAAGCTGATCTAGTTGTCTATCTTTATGCTAATATTAATAGCATACTAGTTATGCATTATAATAATGCTTAAAAATGACCTAGTACAAGTTTTCCAACTTTGTTCTTTTTTAAAGTTTTTTTGGCTAATGCAGGCCTTTAATATGTATTTCCACATAAATTTGAGAATCAACTTCTCAGTTTCAAAAAAATAAAAATAAACAATAAATGCATATCTGCACTTTGACTGGGATTGTGTTGAATCTCTTGAGTACATCTGGGGATATTTGACCTTTGAATAATATTGATTCTTCCTTCTGATTCATAAAAACAATATATTTCTCTACTCGTTTAATTTTTCTCAGCCCCTGTGGTTTTTACTTTTCATTGAACGGGTCTTGTACATTTGATGTCAGATTAATCCTTAAGAATTTAACATTTTAGTGTTACTATTACTGACATTTTTCCCATTTCAATTTCCGACTGCTGCTAGTAGATAGAAATACAACTGCTTTTTGGATGTTGATCTTCTATCATCTCCCCCTGCTGTATTCACTTATTACTTCTAGTAAGTTTTTTTTTCTTTTTTTTTTTTCTTTTTTTATAGATTTCATCAAATTTTCTACATAGGAGATCATATACTCTTAAATACAGTTTAGTATTAATTCTTTTTTTCCTATCTTTTCACCTCTTTCTTGCCTTATAAGCAATGAATAGAACTACTAGTCTTCTATTGAGTATAAGTGGTTAAAGACAATGTTATTGCATTGTTCTTGATCTCAGGGAAAAAACATTTAGTCTTTAAATATAATGCAAGTTGTAGTTTTTGATGCTATTTTTGTTGTTTTGCTGATACATTTTATCCCATTAAGAAAATGTCCCTCTGTTCCTGGTTTGCTGAAAATATTTATCAGGAATTGATATTGATGTTGGATTTTGCCAAATGTTTTATCAGTGCCTATATTAATAATCATATACTTTTTCTTTTTTCATCTGTTAATATGGTGAATTAGAAGTAGAATTCTCTACTTCTTGAAATAGTCTGGTACGATGGATTAAAGATGGCAGCTGAGTAACAGCTTCCCTGTAACTGGGCACGTACAGTCTGGGGAGACAAGACTCCAGGCATCTCTGGCTGGTGGGATCTGCCTATGATCATCCCTTTGAGGATACAGGGAGCCAGAAAGGGAAATCTGGACCCCAGAAGGAGGACAAAAACAGGGGAAAACTGGCAAGTGGCTGTGTGTGTTCGATCAACCTAATCACGCCAGGAACCGTGAGTACAAGCAGCAGTGAGACTGCAAACCGGAAAGGCCTTACCTGTAAACTGTTTTGGTGTTCTTGGACTTGGCACTCAGTTGAGCTGCCTTGGGGAGAGCTTGAGCAGGAGTGTGGAGAATGTTGGGCATTGTCTGGGGC
>CAUYPK010003730.1:0-78210 GCA_963574355.1 Loris lydekkerianus | reverse complement strand
AAAAACAGCCAGACGTTGTGGTGGGCGTCATGTAATCCCAGCTACTGGGAAGGCAAGGGGACAGAGCATAGCCAGAGGAAGAACATCTAAAAAAAGAAAACGAACAACAACAACAAAAAGTACTTCAAACGAATGAGCAAGCTAAAATAAAAAAGAAAGAACACCTGCACTTCCACCATTCACTGTTAATATCTACAGGGTTACCATGCTAAGCCAACAGTCCAGCCTTAGTAGCACCAAAGCTCTACAACAAAAGAGCACATCCTCTTCGGCCTCAAAGCTAACAATCCCGTGAAGGTGGGTACAACAGTTACCACCATTTTCTAGATGAGGTGCTGAGGCTCAGAGAGGTTTCACTTTCTCTATGTCACTGGGTTATTAGCAAGAAAGCTAGGCCTTAAACCCAAGCAAGTGTGACTCTAGAGCCCACATCCAGGCAACTACCAATTACTACCTCCCCTGTTGGCCTGAAACAGAATGTTTCTATAGTAAGATTACATGGAAGCCATTATTCAATTTACATCCTCACCTCCATTTTTTAGAAGCTTGAAGATTCCAAATAAAAGCAAACTGAAATTTTGACAGTGTCAGAGTCACACTACAAACAGAATGGCTACATTTCTTTGCCCAGGAGACTCTTAGGTTTATACCTATTGTCCCAGCATAATTATTACTAGCATTCTCTTCCCTCACCAAATGCACTGGTTTCTTAGCCAGTTAACTCTGAAAGAAGGATACAAACTCCAAGAATCCAACATAATTTCCTACCTGCAGCTCTTCTCCATTAACTTCTAAGATGAGCTGTGCCATCTATGTCATGGGTCCCTGAGAGAATTCTATTGGTCCCCTGGTCCCAAAAGGAGCCCAGATAATTCTGATCTAATGAAGATGTCTGATTGCTAAAGTACATTATACTGACCGTCAGTCAAGTGGGAGCGAGTAAGGTGGATGAGGGAGGCATAAGTTCTAGCTCTGTGTACAAGTTCAAAGAGAAAAACACAATTATTTTATTTTCTTCAAAGCATCCAAAATGCAAACTCATGGTTTTCTGCAATGCTTACACCACTCAATAGAGTTATTTTCTTTTTTCTTGTTTTAGAGACCAAGTCTCGCTCTGTCATCCTGGGTAGAGTGCCGTGGTGTCACAGCTCACAGCAACCTCAAACTCTTGGGCTCAAGCGATTCTTTTGCCTCAGCCTCCTGAGTAGCTGGGACTAAGGTGCCCGCCATAACACCTGGCTATATTTTTAGAGATGGGAATCTCACTCTTACTCAGGCTGGTCTGGAACTCCAGAGCTCAAGCGATTCACCCACCTCAGCCTCCCAGAGTGCTAGGATTACAGGTATGAGCCACCACTCCTAGTCTCAATACAGCTATTTTCTTATTTCACAAGGGGCCACACTTTCCTTCTACACTAATTTCAAAATATAAAGTAGACAGAATTCACTCTAAACCCATAGGACCTGTCACGTTACATAGTCTACTCCAGTTCCCAGGTTCTAGGAAAAAAGTCTTCATTTAACATGGCAGACCAGATCATGCCACACCCACCTTCCTGTTGGTCTGATTCTTTGTCAGTCACAACACACAAAGGCAGAAGAGTAAGCAGAAACCCAGCTTCTGTATGCTCCACCCTCTCTAGTGAATAAGGATTGCTTCAGTCTGACAGAATGGTTTCTATTAAGGGCAGGACTGCGTACAATAGTAATAGGGCAGCTAAGCTGTCAAAAGGGACTTTGGTCCAAGTACTCATTGTTTTCCCATCCTGCTTCCAGTCAATCCCCCTGGCAAGTAATTCTACACTGTTGTTGCATTAATTAACCTATGAGTACCCTTTTTTGGTGGCTAATTTAACCTTCAACAACTACCTACTATCTAGTAAAGCAAATCAGCATTCCCTAATCCAGTCATCACTCTCATAGCCATTCACCAGATAATTTAACTATATAAACTAAAGGCACAACTCAAATTGGATCTTAGACTCTAACCAAATTGGTGGTTTAAGGTCCAAGTCCTCACAAGATGAAATCAGCTCCTTTCTGCCCTGTGCCCTTCTCATTCCTTTCCCCTAGAAAAGATTTACTTTTGATCTTAATATAGGAGAACATGTTATTATTATTATACATGGGGAGAAAAAGGACTAATGATTCTCTAATCTTTAATTCTAGAATTAAAGTTTAGAAAACAGAAAACTAGCACTAGCACTAGAGTGCTAGTGTAATAAATGATTACTTTCACAATGTTAAGAATATATTTAAAGTAATTCTAAAATAGAGAAACAAGTCATTTAAGTAACTGTCTTAGAAAAGACGAAGTAGACAGCATATTAATATTCAGATATTCCTTTGACTTATGATAATATCAAGTCCCAATAAGGCTACTACAAACTGAAAATATCCTAAATTGAAAATGCATTCAATACTCCCAATAAACTCACTATGGAGTTGAGAAACCATAAGTCAAACCATTTAATGCAGGGACCATCTGTAAACCGCATGAAGGGTTTTCATGGCACACCTGCTGTGTTTAAAAATCAGGGTTAGAGCCAGGACTATTAGAAAAGCTATACAAGATTCTGAGATGCCAGAGGTCACTTACTTGCCCAGCTGTGTCTACAAGCTGAAGATGATATTCTTGTCCATTTACTGTGATCAACTTTGTGAAAGCTACAGAGAAAAAGGGAATTAAATGTTAGTTAAAAGTTTAACAAAAAGGTCCCATGAAATAAAAAAAAGAACTAACTTTTAGGTTGTACGACTTATCCCCAACTTCCATTACTTAATGAAGAAACATTGGCTGACTAAAATCAAGCACGGGTAAACCTTGAATCTTTTTCAAAAAAACTCAAACAAGGCAATAATTTATAGTCCATAAAAATGGTCTGAGTGAGTCCTTCCTCTTATGAAAAAGTGAAATACATTATATAAATAAGTGAGGTCTAGAATGAACCAAACACAATTAATTTTCTGTTAATTTACAGGAAGTCTGCTGCCAAAGCACAAAGAGCTAACATGTATGTATTAAGAAGTGCTAAGAACTTTTAGTTCATAAAAACATTAACAATTTCATTGACATAAAAAACCAAGGAAACAGATGTTACGTTGAAGCCATCATTCCCACTTAGGGTAAGGATCTAAGCAATTTGTCACAACTTCTTTTCCAAAGGAGGAAAAACAAAGTCAGCTTCAAATAACTTCTGGAAAAGTCAATTCAGAATTCTAGAAAGACAGACTTCAAGCCAATACAGACCAAAAAAAAGTAAGAATTACTAATAGTAGCAGAATAGAAAATAACCACGTGGAACCCTGACAAGGAAGTGGAATGAACTTCTTCTGCATACCCAGCTGCAGCCACCTTGACTCACAAAGAGCCTCTGACTTCCTGGCTGGCCATTCTGTGCATTTAGCCAAGCAGTAGGCTTTATTCCTTGCACAGATGAGAGAGGTTTCACTCTGTCCACAGCCAAAAGGCAAAGCAAAAATAGATGAATGGAAATTATGCAAGAAAACTCTTAAGTGAGAAGGCGGAAAAATAGATCTTATCTAAATTATATGAAGATAGCTGAAAGAAAAGCAATAATCAAATAGAATCACATCAGCATCATACTTCTCTAATACAAGCGGGGTGCTAGAAGTCACGTGAGGAAGGATTACAGAATAGTTTGTGCAAGCCATTGGCCACACTTTATAGTATTCTTCTTCTTTTTTTTTTTTTTTGAGACAGAGTCTTATTTTGTCGCTCTCAGCATCATAAACCAAAACAACCTCAAACTCTTGGGCTCAGGCAATTCTCTTGCCTCAGCCTCCTGAGTAGCTGGGACTACAGGCACCCACCACAATGGCCAGCTATTTTTAGAGATGAGGTCTTGCTCTGGCTTTAGGCTGTTCTCGAACTCATGAGCTCAGGTGATCTATTTATTCACCTCAGCCTCCCAGAGTGCTAGAATTATAGGTGTGAGCCACTGCACCTGGCCTACTTTATAGTATTCTTGTACTCTTTTTGGAAATTGTCACTTTAAGGAAAAGTTAAATCAGGGGGAAAACTGAATCAGAACATTTCAAGATGGGGAATATCCAATATACCTGTTTCACTAATTCTAAAAACAAGTTCTAAGGTATTTTTTCCACTGTAACTTTATGGAACTTGGTAAAGATCTTACATTGCCAGAGCTTTCAGTCACTGTCAGACAGGGGGCAGTCAAGACGTAGCTGTGTGAAAACCTTCAGTCAGGTTAAGACCAAAAAGTGCATTTTGCATTTGATGAAAACTATGTAAAAAAACTGGTGAGCAATACAACAAGTGATGGTCGATTAGATCTAAGTAACTATGGTTATGAAATATCATAATCATTATGACAAGATAAGTGAAAAAAGTCATTTATTCACACAAGCATGTATGCATTCAAGAACTATTTCCTGAGTGCCCATCCCCACTAGTGGTACTGTTATAGATGCCTGAGATGGGGTAGTCCCTGTATGCAGTGAGCCTGGACCCCAGTGAAGGAAGGAGGACACAGACACACACACGCCCCCACAGGCCCTGTCAGGTACTTTGTCAGGGTGAAGGGCATCCAGGTAGAGGTTAAACATCAAGAGAAAAAAGCAAGAAAGTCAAAGCAGTTGAAGTTGAGAAAGAAAAGTGAGTGGGCAGGTTGGGAGGAGACAAAAGTACTTCCAGAATTTTGGATATTTATTCTGAAAGTGATGGGAAACCAAGGAAAGATCACTCTAGCTAGCTGTGAATAACAGAGAAAAAAAATGGACCTATAGTGACCAAAGTTGTGACTATCATGATCTATGGCAGATGATGCCAGCTGACTTATAGGGGTAGATATTCTGGACGTGCTTTTTGGTAGAACCAAAAGGATTTTCTGACTGATTGGAAGTGGGGTGAGAGAGAAAGAGGGGGATAAGGATGATGCCAAGGTTTTGGTTAATCAGCAAAATGAACAGAGTTGCCATTTACAAATATAGGAAAGACCAGGTGAAGAACACTGGGAGTGGGAGAAGCAGGGATCAAAGTTGGGTCTTTGGTATGTTATGTTTGTGATGATGATTAAATATCCAAGGGGGAAAGAGGGCAGTTAAAATAAAAAAGCCTAGAGCTCCAAGGAGGGGTTCCAAACATTTGTGAGTCAATAGCAAATTGAGGAGAAAGAGGAGAAGCTCATTAGAGAACAAGGGCAGAGAAAAGGCCTGCACATGGGACACACCTTCCAGTGCCAAGTCAAAGCTGCAGAGTACTCAGCTAGACTGGGACGTGCTGGCCAGTGAGGTAAGAGATGAACTCTTACATAATATGTAATAGAAACAAAGTATTAATGAAAGTTGGAGCATATCTTTGCACATAAAAAGGACATAAATCCTCCTACATGTAAGAAGAAACATGAAAGTAAAGACCCTCCAGTTTATAATGGGAAAACAGTATAATGGGAAAACAGATTTTTTTGTTAGTATAGGAAGAACCAGTTAATGTGACGAGAGAGGTGACAGGCAAGAAGTAGCTCTCCTCTGCCCTTTCATTTCTACCTCACACAGGAGAAAGCCCTCTCTCCTCAATGACTGGAGAAATGAATCTACTTCCAATTTAAAATCCTGAAATTCCCCTAAGTGGACAAATAGCTGTGTACTAGTAATAAGTAAATAAAGGTTTCTAAAATCCAGTATTTGCAAAGTCAGATTAGTGTCACTAAAGCATAGTAATGTTATGCTTGATAATGCTGCAAAACTCCTAACTGGAATTTTACCATTTTCTGAAAGAAGCTTTACCATTCATCAATAGTATTACCTTGATAGCAAAAGTTGCAAATTGCTGCTATTCTTGCTTTTAAATTATCAACTACCACTAATTTAGTTTCATCATATTAACTCAGCTTGCAAGGAGTTGTTAGATTAACACAACAGTAGATAATAAATTTATTTGCATAAGCAGTATTTCTGGTCTAAAAATGTCCCCAAGCTGGAAAATGTAGTTTTATTGATGTTATTTTCCTATACTCCTACTGATAAAAATGACACCATCCCACAATTTTTGCTTTTTTAACACTTCACAGAAATTTGTCACCACTTGAATGTTCGCTATAAATAGCCTACTCTTACAAAGATTTTAGTGTAAAATAATTACCTAATTAATTCCAGATCTGTACAGTCCTTTTTTTTTTTTTTAAACAGAGTCTGTTACCCCAGGTAGAGTGTAGTGGTGTCATTACAGCTCACTGCAACCTCAAACTCCTAGGCTTAAGTGATCCTCCTGCCTCAGCCTCCTGAGTAACTCACCAGGAATCCCAGTTAAGTTTTTTATTTTTAGTAAAGATGGGGTCTCACTCTTGCTCAGGTTGGTCTCCAACTCCTGGGCTCAAGTGATCTTCCCAACTCAGCCTCCCAGAGTGCTAGGATTATAGGTGTAAACCTCCAGGCCCAGATGCACAAACCAGGATGGCGCCTATGGCTCAGTGGGAAGGGCACTGGCCCCATATACTGACATATAACCTGTCCAAATTGCACCAAAAAATAGCCAGGTGTTGTGATGGGAACCTGTAGTCCCAGTTACTCAGGAGGTTGAAGCAAGAGAATCACCTAAGCCCAGGAATTAGAGGTTGCTGTGAGCTGTGTGACGCCACGGCACTCTACCGAGGGTAATACAGTGAGACTCTGTCTTTACCAAAAAAAAAAAAAAAAAAATCACAAAACCATCCAATTATGTTGTTAGCAACAAGTTCATGATAACCATTTCCTTTCTTTCACTGATATTGCTTACCAATGCTTTTCTACCAAATAGTGAGGGAAAAGATGTGATAAAGGTTCCTGTGTTAGACTACTGGAAGTATAGCAAATAGAATGTAATGTCTGAACATACTTCACAAACTTTTAATGGATATATACAATCATATATTCATTTCTGCTCTTGCCTACAGGCTTTAATAAATACTATGAATTCATTTTTGAGATTAAAGTCTTTGCTATTGAACATTAAGAATAGGAAACAGTTTAAAACATGATTAAAGACAATGGTGACAGCTATACGTAGGGGTCATGTCACATTGTCTCTGAGATACTATCAAGTTACATAAATTGGACTTTTTCTGATCCATTATTTATGTATAAAGAAAAAGTACTTTTACACAACACCATGACTTTCCTCCGACCTCCTTTTGTTTTTTTTTTTTAAGACATCCTGCTCTGTCACCCAGGCTTACATAGCTCACTGCAGCCTTGAACTCCTAGGCTCAAGTGATCCTCCCTCCCCAACCTCCTAAGTAGCTAGGACTACAGGGATGCTACCATGCCTGGATAATTAAAAGAAATTTTTGGGTGGACACATGGGTCTCATATGTTGCCCAGGCTGGTCTTAAACTGACCTCAAGCCATTCTCCCAGTTTAGCTTCTTAAAAGTGCTGGGACTACAAGCGTCAGCTACTGAGCCTGGGTCAACTCATTTTTAAATAGCATAAGGATGTACAATTATTAAAATTAAAAAAAACAAAACAAAACACTTTTATGGGCAGAATTTACCAAGTAAACTATCTTATGTTGGTTTTGTGAATAAAATTCCCAAATTGATCTTAAGGACATAATAATCCTAAAATGCTATGTGTAGTAACAAAGGCCAAGGTCATGGTTTTCTTCTTACTCGAGCAGATAGATAACCAAACTTGTCCACCTAGTAGTTCACTTAATCTGTTTACTATTCTATAAGTGACCAGCTAAATGAGGCACAGGATGCAGCCAGGACTCCTTGTAGACAGATACCCAGAGGTTACTCTGAAACATGGGTCTTTCCAGAATTAGTTTACCAACCAACAGGTTTCCCTCTCTGTCATCAGCACATCGAGACACAAAGAACAGACAAATATGTTAAGCCAAGGGTGGGCAAACTTTTCCTGTAAATAGCCAGATAATAAACACCTGAGGCTCCACAGGACTTATGGTCTCCGCTGCAACTATTCAATAATGCTGCCACTGCAGGGTACAAGCAACCACAGACAAGGTGCAAAGGAATGAGCATGGCTGCATTCCAGTAAAATTGTGTGGGTGTTAAAATCTGAATTTCATATTATTTTCATATGTCATAAATATTATTCTTCTTTGGATCTTCCAAAAGCATTAAAAAATGTTTCTTAGCTCTTGGGGTATACACAACCAGGTGGTAGATCTTTTGGGACTATAGGCTATAGTTTGCTAACACCACTCTTACCTGGTGTGAGTCAAAGCATTTAAATGCTTCTCTTGGAAGCTTCAGGCAGGTAAAGTCTATGAATCTAGTTATCACAAGTTTGTGAACCTAGCTGTTAAGTCGGCTTCCGGTCTAAATGTCTAATATGCCAATTAGATTTTGATGAATCTGATGTTTAAGGATGTATGTTCCTGGTGACAAATCCTAGGTAAGTCCCAGTTTCAAGAATCTGAGAAAACTACTTCCAGAACCTTCCTGGAGTTCTCAGACCGCCTGAACCAAGAATAGCTTCGCTGGAAAAACACGAAGACATGTTCTTTGTTGGAGAACATGCCTGTAGTCCCAGGAGGAGGATCGCTACTCAGGAGGATCACTACTCAGGAGGATCACTACGCAGGAGGATCACTTCAGCCCAGGAGTTCAAGTCTAGCAAGGACAATAGAGCAAGATCTTGTTTCTTAAAAACAAAGGCGGGGGTGGGGATTTGCCTTATGGTCCTAGAATCCTTCAAGATTATGAAACCATGGATTGAAAATGAACAAAGTTAAAGGTTTTGGCTGGTTCTGGTCTTCCCTGCTTTTGTCTGCACATGGCCTGAAATGTCAACAGGCTTTCTGAGCCAAATTCTTTTTAATGCAGCAACTGCTCTCTCCAAATGCAAGGTTAGGTTAGGCCATTTCTCTCTGAAGTCTTTTTTTTTTTTTGAGACAGAGTCTCACTCTGTCACCCGGATAGAATGTAGTGGCATCACATCTTACAGCAACCTCAAACTCTTAGGCTTAAGCCATTCTCGCTCTTGCTTCAGCTTCTCAAGTAGCTAGGTCTATAGGCACTGGCCACAATGCCTGGCTAGTTTTTCTATTTTTAGTAGAGATGGGGGTCTCTCTTTGAAGTCTTTCGGACAGGCAAGAAGGCTGTCCTAAAGGGACAGTGGGGTGAGTGTATGACTGGTTCTATAAAAGCAAGAAACAAGGGATCTGTAGTGTTTTTATTCTTTCTAGCTTAGAATCCCTAAAAAGTGTCACTTCTGAGAAGGGGATAAAAAAACCTACTCTCTATTCCTGTTTTGAGGCTGATGCCGGAATACTGGACCATTTCAATACTGGACCAGATTCCTACTGACCTGAATAATAATTTCTAGCCAGCAGGGGATGTGGACACTGAATAAAAAATCTTTCAGTATAAAGTGGGTAAAGTTTTTGGGAGTTTTCTTTGACCTCAACTGGGACAGATATAGATTTTAACCTCTGTAGTCAAAAATCCATGAATACACAATGGCTATTTGTACACAAAAGGAAGCTTCTCAGTCTTTGTGTGTGTTTGTGTGTGTGTATGTTTTGGCCAGGGCTGGGTTTGAACCCGCCACCTTTAGCATATGGGGTTGGGGCCCTATTCCTTTGAGCCACAGGCGCTGTCCGCTTCTCAGTTTTTAAGTACTTGAAAACAATACTTACTGTTTTCTATGGTTGGATCGTAGGAGTCAACAAATTGGCCTTCAACAAATTGAATCGTCAGTGAGGATTTCCCTACAAAAGAGAACAATAGCTCAGAATGAATTGGCTTATTAAGGTAAAAAATTTTAATTCTACTGCTTTATTAAAAATATCACTAATAGATGAAGAAAGTAAAGGCATTAGGGTCAGAAAATTCCTTTTAAACCTTAGACTGCACAGGGCTCAGAAACAAAAAGTACCCTTTGCACCAACCCAGCATCTTGTTTGAATACAAACTTAGGTATAAGCACTGGCAGTCAAAAGTCTAGTTAGCATGTGAGCAATTTATTAAAAAAACGAAATAAATTTGATTAATTTGCTTTTTAAGAGAGAACTTTAAACAATTAAGCTATTATAAATTAAACACTTCCACTCTTAAAAAAGGTCCAAAGTAAGCTAATATTCTCCTGTCCTTGAAATTCAGCTATATATGTTAATTAATAAAATTCGTTTCTTCATGTTCTTTCATATATGACTGTTAGAAGTGTTACCAGTTACAGCTTTTATAAAGAGTCATCACAAAAGTTTTTATTTTAAAAATTCTTAGAAGATGGGAATCCTATCTCAGTCATTCAAGTATCAAAGGCTTCATTAATAATACCTAGACAACTAAAGACATCTTTTGGATTTCACCAAATCACTAGTAATAACTGAGCTCATTATGTTAACAAATCAAGAACTAGAGAGTCCTAACTTCTCATCCTTCTATTTGTTACCTGAACTTTGTACTGGAAGAATTTAGAAGAGAATGCACATCCTATGAAGAAACCACAACACAACTATAAACTAAAAATAACATCCTAAATCCTCCGTACTGACTAATGAAACTTCTCACTTGGCCAATGGACCCCAAGAAAACCTTAAAACTGAGTTTCCAGAAAAGGCAGAAAGGGAGGTTGGACATGCCTTATTATATTATCTCCCTTTAGAGTTTAGACACCACTTATCAGCATTAATGTTGAAGCAGAGGTAATAAGACTGACATAACAGATTCTTTGTGGCAGTAAGATACTAAATCATAAACAAAATACAAGGCCATGCAAGACAAAGATTAAGTCATGGCTGCAGGCCATCAATTTTGTTTAACAATTTACTTTCAGCAGGTATTGTGGCTTGCTCTATGATTAGCAGGCTTACTTAAAACATTCCTTTCTATGGATGCCAAACTTTTAATTTAGATAAAACTTTATTCCTTTAACCAATTACAGATTAAGGATCTCTAGCTCGGCGCCCGTAGCTCAATGGTCAGGGCGACAGCCACATGCACAGGGCTGGTGGGTTTGAATCCGGCTCGGGTCTGCTAAACGACAATGACAACTACAACAACAACAAAAAATGCCTGGGAGTTGTGGCAGGCACCTGTAGTCCCGGCTACTCTGGAGGCTGAGACAAGAGAATTGCTTAAGCCCAACAGTTAGAGGTTGCTGTGAGCTATGACGCCACGCACTCTACTGCGGGTGACATAGTGAGACTCTCTCTCTCAAAAAAACAAACAAACAACAAAAAAAAACACAAAGAATCTCTTTAGTCCATTCACAACCTGCAAGCCCCCCACTTGAGGATATCCTCCCTTTCTGGGCTGTACCAATGTAGACCACCTTCCATGTATTAATTTATGATTTTACCTGCAACTCTTATAAGCCCTGAAGTATATAAAACATAATAGCAATCTGTGCTTGTAGGGTTTGTGTATCCCCAGGCCTCACTCACTCATGTTGGCTGAGAATAAATCTCTTTATATTATTTTATTTTTTGGCTTTTCCGTTAATAGAACACAGTGCAGGTGACTTTATCCTGGGGAAGAAGTGGTCCCTCTCTAATTTCACCCCCAAACTCTTCCTTCTCTCTCTCTTCTATCCTCAGAATATTAAATACATGCTTTATAGGCTGGACATCCTTCACTTCACTTCCATCACTGCAGCTGTGCAGTGAGAAAGAGAAAAGAAAGCCACTGTAACACCCTCCCCCTTCCTGGAGTTCAAATCAAGCACTTTCCCCTTCTCAACCACGGAGCCATACAATTCACAGGTGGTACAAAATTTTCACACCAAACGCATTTTCTATACACTTACAGGGGTCCTCAAACTGCGGCCCGAGGGCCACATGCGGCGGTGTCATTGTATTTGTTCCTGTTTGTTTTTTTACTTCAAAATAAGATATATGCAGTGTGCATAGGAATTTGTTCATAGCTGTTGTTTTTTTTAAACTATAGTCTGGCCTTCCAATGGTCTGAGTGACAGTGGACTGGCTCCCTGTTTAAAAAGTTGAGGACCCCTGCAAGATGGCTTCTTAGCTAGGCATAGTCCCTAGGAGGCAGAGGCAGGAGGACTGCTTAAGCCCAGGAACAAGGGTGCATTGAACCCTGATGGTACCATTGTACTCCAGCCTAAGTGACAGAGACTCTATTGCTTTCATTAAAAACAAAACAATAACAACAACAACAACAACAAAAAAAAAGCTGGCTTAAAAGTAGGAGCTGCTGGGAGACCGCTAAATGGTCCATTTAGCCATAAAGATAGTGACTTCCTATCTTTTGTATTATCCTGGATGGAGTTTAAACACATTCTTCTTAGTAAAGTATCACAAGAACGGAAAAGCAAGTATCCAATGTACCCAATTCTAATATGAAGCCAGGAGACAGTCTAATGCATGCCCACATAGGAGAAAAACTCTTTTCAAAATATAGCAGAACTATTTCAATTTAAGTGGGGGGAGAGAGATAGAGAAGAGGAAGAGAGAGGAGAGGGGAAGGGGAAGGGAAGAGCAGGGGAGGAAGAGGAGAGAGAGGGGAAAGGGAGGAGGAGGGAAGAGGGATACTTCCAACCAATGGGCAAGGTGTGGAGTGTTTGGCACACCTTTTGAGTCTGGGACATAACCACAAGAGGGACTCTACCTGACAAAATCAAATATTTTGACCTGGTTGTTTGTACCCTCACATTAACCTGAAATTAAAAAAGTCTACATGTTGGCAGACCTAACGCTTCTCACCAGCAGCTCAGTACATAGTTCAGAATGTCTCTGGAAGTACTAAAACCTGAAATTTGTCTTCTGTTTTTTTTTTTTTATTAAATCATAGCTATGTACATTGATGTGATCATTGAAATCATTCTTTAAAAAGTAGCCTACATAATTGAAAATTAAATGTCAGTCTTCTGCTTAAAATCTTCATTACAATTAGAATTCCCAACTCCTGACCAAGGCTCACATAACACTACCCCTTTCCGCTCTGGCTACTTCTCTGACCTCATCTGCCAACATTCCTCATCCACCCCCCAGGTTCCAATCCTATCTTTTCTGCTCTTGCCAAGTCCATGTCTGCCCTTGCTCTTATTCCAGCCAACACCCCCTCCCCATTGCTGAATGTATGACTCATTTTCATCTTTCTGAGCTGAGCTGAAGAAACCTCCATCAAGACCAGCTTGAAAGCAGCACCCCTTCCCTAACAGTTACCTCCACAGCTACCTGATTCCATTCCTCCTTGGTATTTGATGTTATCTGAAATGACCTTCATTTATTATCCCTCTGAGACCAGCATAACATCCACACACTGCAGACAATCAGATTTCTGAACAAATGAATGAAATCAAAGCTCAGACCTCCTTAAGTCAACCTCATCCATTTTGATACTACAAGATCTCAAATTTTATACAAAGGAATAGGAAATAGTTCAAGAGAAATGAAGAAAACAATTCAAGTTGTATTTACTGGTACGCAATCATGGGCCTGCCTATGATACAGGGATACAATAGTATTTCAGGAACTTTACACATTCAAACAGACTGTGTTCAAAAGAAAACACGTTAGCTCACAAAGAATTTAACTCAAAATATAGCAGAACTATTTTATGTAATGAAGAGGGAAAACTTATGTTAAAAAGTCAAAAAATTAAAAAGCATAAAATTCTTATTTGCAATGAATGCTATTGCTTGAAGCAAATTACCGTATATATTCGAGTATATACAATTAGAATGAAAGAAGACAAAAAGAAACTTAAGGGTTTTTGGAGGATACTTTCAGGGACTGGTGGGTTTTTTGATTCCCTTACCTAATGTAGTAGATAAGGCTTTTAGTGTTTTTTCTTACAAACAGAAATAAGGGAAAGAAAGAAAATATTTTTCATTACCAAAAAAAGGGGGGATTAAATATATTTTTGTTACTTTTTGGGAAGTAGAACTGGACTAAAAATATCAAAACAAAGGGGTGAAGGTGATGATACATGTGATAAGCTCCCCAAGAGTTATGAGACAATTCTATACTGGCAAGAGCCAAGTTTCAGCAGCCTGCCTGCAGGAGTGAAAGAAGAGCCCTAAGTACTACCATCTGAAATTTAGGGAGCCACGTTCACTCTGAAAAGTTATACAACTAAATATGACAGCATGAGATAAAGTGCCAAAAATGGAGTTATAGATAACAAGTGGACCACGTTTAAAAGATAGAATCATTGTTACACATTTAAAGAGTTCCCTATTTGTATCATAAAAAGGCATAAATTATGCAGCCTTAAAGAAAGATGGAGACTTTACCTCTTTCATGTTTACATGGATGGAGCTGGAACATACTCTTCTTAGTAAAGTATCTCAAGAATGGAAGAAAAAGTAGCCAATGTACTCAGCCCTACTATGAAACTAATTTATGGCTTTCATATGAAAGCTATAACCCAGTTATAAACTAAGAATACGGGGAAGGGGGAGAGGAAGGGGACTGAGGGAAAGGGGAGAGGGAGGATGGAGAAAGGGAGGGGGATTGGTGGGATTACACCTGCGATGCATCTTACACAAGGGTACATGTGAAACTTAGTAAATGTGGAATATAAATGTCTTAACACAACAACTAAGAAAATGCCAGGAAGGCTATGTTAACCAGTGTGATGAAAATGTGTCAAACGGTCTATAAAACCAGTGTGTGGTGCCCCATGATCACATTAATGTACACAGAAATGTACACAAAAAAAAATGTAATGTACACACACAAAAAAGGCACAAATTATTTGGCAGGCTCATTGAAGAATCTAATCATTCTGGCAAAAGCAGACAATGCAGTCTGAGAATTCACAAGCAGTGAACTAGGATACCAACACTTAAAAGCTTATTCCTCAAGGCACAAGAGGCTCAGTCTGGTGGCCCCAGGGAGAAAGGTATTATTCATTAGCAGAGATGGGACTGAAGAAAAACTGTATTTCCCTTGGGTTTCTTCTTCCTGGGACTCTCTCCCTAAGGGGAGAACATTAATTATTTAAATGAGAAGGAATAGGAAGGCTACATTTGCTGACATGACACAGCTATTTTCTGCTGCTTCCATTAAAAAGCAGAATTATTAGTCAACTAGTATTGAAATCTTTATAAGTCAGCATTAAATGATAATTAATCTTCATAAATCAGTCCCACTGCTTAAAATTTCGAGGGTTCTCAGTTCTGGTTATTATAATTTCTGGCTTTGAGGAACACTGCTGAAGAAACAATTCAGCTCTTTTGGTCAAGTTTTGTCTGCAATTTGCTTGCAGCCACAAAAAGGCATTGTCCATCTATAGCAAATTATGTTCTTTACTGTGATCAAATTTTCATTTTCCTCTCAATAACTTCAGACATTTAATTTTGATAGGTAGAGTTAGGACCTCTGGCTCTCCTAGAGGACAAAGTGTGGGCATCCCAGCCCTATGCTGCCCTACCTTAATCCTTGTTCTTGCCCCAACAATTGCTCACACCTGTGAGAGGAGGGAATGGCCTACAAATCGACCTGCCAACCAGAACTTAGTGCACCAACTGTTAAAGAAAGTGGAGGACTCCCTGGCTGTAGGCCTAACAGCACATGTATAACAGGGTCTGGAAGGTGTCCTTGAACAACCTTAAGGCTAATTATGTCATTGGCTGAAATCTACATTGTGTTTCACCCCCAAATGGGCTTTCAAAGAGACTCACTGGAGGTCTGCATGTGCAGTAAGACCCAGATCATATACCTCCCAACTGTCTATCAAAGTGGTTCCATGATGACATCCGAATCACGAAGAAGGTCCAGACTCTATAAAAGAAGACCCCAGACCTTAACCAAGGCCTTTTGTATGTCAAGGGGCCCGGTTGTCTGTGGCAAATCTTGCTCTCACTCTGTAAACCTATTTTACCCTTCCTTCCTCAATAAACTTCATTTCATACTTTCCTTGCTTTTGGTGGGTGGTCATTCTTTCACCAAGAGCGTACCAAGAACCAAGAACAAGATCGCCGAACCTGACACTTTGGCTTTTGTCCTTAACACATTTAGGTTTACTAGCTCTAGCTATTTACTGAAGATGTTTCAGCAATAATTATGCTCTCAGGCTTATACATATGTAACTCCTGAGGAGAATCTAAAACTTCAGATCAACTCTTTGGAGAAATGTTATAAACAGAAAAGCAGCACATGCCAAGACATGTTTAGCCACATACAAACATAAATCACTCATTTAATGGCATATATTAACATAACCCAAAATAAATGATGGAGGCAAAAGTCTCAATCAACAAAGGTGTATTGAGCCAAACTTGAGGACATGCTCAGGAAACACAAAGCCACAGAGCCATTTTTCCACAGGGGAATTTGGAAGTTTCACTTTTTAGGAGGAATAGTGCCTATGCATACACAAAAGGGGAGTTGACAAGAGGGGAATGGGTAGACAAAATGGTTACATCCTTAATGCCCAGGAAAGTCCACACTTTATAAAGATAAGGCAAATATTAGAAGAGAAAGAGACGGAAGGAAGCATCAATCATGTAGATGTCCCAGGGAGGTGGGAGAATGTCTGATTCTGTCTTGTCTCTGTTCTGCACTTGGGAAGATAAACCTGTAATTCACCATTAGTGTGGAATCTGTGAACTAAAATAAAACCTTACAGCTCCCTGCTCTCAGTGGCTGACTGACTGGATCCCTCTTGGCCAAGAAGATACCCAAAAATTAAATTTCTAGCCATGAGAAAGGCGGTCAGATACACCTCATCATGCCGCCCATACTCTCTGTAGCTCTTTACTAGGCCTAAGGCTATGCAGGACCAACCTGCAGGGCCTCAATTTATACAACAAATATACGGCCAGTAGCTTGTCTCTGATTAACAGACGCTTATTTTAACTCAAGCATTCCTCTGTGCTGACTACTGATCTTTTAGACAAAGCCTAACTCTTTTAGCCAACTGTTAAAACTGAAGAATCTTTAAAATTTAAACCCACCTATAACCTATAAGCGCTCACTTTGAGATGTCCCACCTTTTTGGGCCAAAGCAACATATGCCTTCCACATATTGACTAATAACTCTACCTGTAATTCCTGTCTTCCTGAAATGTGTAAAACCAAACTGTAACCCTGCCACAAAGAGTCTACTTTTTCAAGACTCTTGGGCATGGCTCTGGGTGGTCTTCAAATTTGCCTCAGAATAAATCTTTTTAAAGTATTTTATAGAATGTGACTTCTTTTCCATCGATAAAACCTATCTTTCTCTTTCTTAATGAACTTTTGTTTCATGCTTGCTACTTTGGGGTATCTGGTCACTTTTCAACCGAGAGCACTCCAGGAACGAAGACCAGGCAGCTGCCTTGAAACTCAGTATTTTACACTTCCAAGAAGCAGCTGGTACCCCTCAAAGTTGGGTGTAAAACTCCAAACAGCTCTTTCCATAGAGCCTGCAATCACTAGGATGGGTCCCAGCTTGCTATACAAGCCATTAATAGTTAATAAACTTTCCTTTTCTTGATAAAATTTTACTACCTCAAGCCAACATCATACTGCTCTAACAACATGATGAGCAGCTGTGCAGGATCTACCAACTAATCAATAGTCATTCAGAATGGGTATTCCACTGAAACATACGTAATTTATCTAGGACACAACCCATTCTAAGGACAGCCTTCATCTTCACTCCCAACTCCTTAAAATCACTTTAGGGGACAATGATGTTCATGGACACAAGCTAACAGCTTTGCCTCAAAATTCACTGGTCTCGCCACTGGTAATCATCTTCATGCCACTTTAGACACCATCCCGAGCACGTGAGAAAGGGCTGGTCCCCGCCCAGACTGCTCCTCCCCTGGCACCTACATATCCCACCTACAGGCATTCTCCCAGTGCTCTAGTTCTGACTCATCACCTAATTTAGACCATCTCCGCAGGCAGTGTTTTCAATCCAAGGGGCCATGAAACCAATATAATACTGAACCATAACATGCACTACATTTTAAGAAATAGGAACAGCAGAATAGATGGAAAATAAAGGTATTACGGATCTTCTGCCTCCGTTATATACATACTCATGATTGGGTCACAGTGAATTAAGAATTCTTACTAAGGGCAGCAATCAGAAAGGTTTGAAATATACCACCCAGTACACTATGACCCTGAATCTCCAATCTCTACCAGGTTTCACTTTCTTTCCTATCCAGCGTAAGCTCCAAGATAAATCATTTCCTGCCGCTTCTACAGTCAAAAGTCTCCAATTTCCTTTCTTGGGGGCCCCCCAATAAACCTCTGCACTCTTAATCTAATCAACTGCTTTTGCGAGCCTTTTGAGCTCAGCTGCAGAACAATTTCATAGCCATGCAGGTTCGGTGATCCTTAACAATCTATGGTCTTTTTGGCCCTGTCCTATCTCTTTAGAATCCTTGCCTCCTACAGTAGCAGTTTTCAAAGTGTGGACCAGCAGCTTAGTATCACAGGAAATTATAGAGGTCCACCCAAACCTACCAGAAAGGCAACCCCACGGAAGTATTAACTGCACATTAAAGTTTAAGAACCACCACACTCAGGCAGTAAGTCCAACTACCAATACCATCACCTTCCCCCCTCCAGCCTCTGGGCATTTGTATTCCTCCCCAGAAGTACTTAAAGTCCCCCCAACATGGGCCAAGCCCTGGGACATAGACAAGATTAAGTCATGTGGTGACCTCTAAGGCCTCAGGAAGGCACTCTCAATTTCCCTCCCATCACCTTCTGCACTGGCCCAGTGGTCTCACCTTATTACCACTGTCAAAGAAAGAGGATGGCACAGCCTCCTTTCTACAGAAGCTGCTCTATACCCTCATTTGCTGGAATGATCTTCCTAAAATAGTTATAAATGCTTTCTTAGTTTCTCGACTAGTTTACTACATTCCATGGCTATAAAGATGTCTCTGAAATATTTAAATAGATTTCAGAATCCAAGGAGAGAAAGAGGAGGAAAGGAGAAAGAAGGGAGGGGAGAGGGAGAAGGCAGGGAGAGGACAGGGAGAGGAGAGGAGAGAAGAGAGGGAGAAGAGAGGAGAGGAGGGGGGAGAGGAGGGAAGAGGGAGGGGAGAGGAGGGAAGGGGGAGAAAAGACAAGACCTAAATAACATTTTAACATAAGATCTGTTCTAGTCTTTGACACAAAATAGATTGGCATAAATTTCAAGCAAATAATGGAATAATTTTTGTAATCACAGGACAACAGGAAAAAGCAATCATCATATGACAATCACCTTTTCCGATTTCTAGGACTTCATTTATTCCAAGACACATTTAATAGAAGAAGCCTATTGGGCAGGGGACGGTAAGTACACAAGTAAATGAAATTTACAACACACCCTGGTTTCAGAAACATAATAATTAGTAGGAACAGGATAGTGGGTAAAGATTCAGAATTTGAACTCAAGATTATAGTGTGAATCCCAGTCATGTCACTGGAGAGGTTAAGCTCTTTAGGCCTCAAACTCCTGGTGCACAGATATAAAGCACAGCACTGGGCACCTATCACACGTTAAGTAAATAGTTATTGCATTCTATACCACATTCCTCCAAAGTCAAACAAGCTTTTCCTAAATTATTATCAATACCTTGAATCCACAAACACCAACCTAAGTCCTACTCCAGGCATAAATCTGAAAGAGATGTCAGTATTTATATACCTGATTGAAACCTGTAAGGTCCCTGGTAATATTAAGAGGGAGAATGGTACTCATTGTGTAAAGCCAAAAATATCACTCCCCTTCCCTTTGAAAGTGTTTACGCACACACATACAGGCTAAAGATTCTCAACTTTACTCTCTAATAAAAGCCACTAGAGATATTCCAGCCAAAAAACATAAGAATGTGAAACATTACTAAGATCAGGATAAAATTGTGGAAAAAAGACTAGAAATAAAAACTAGATTGTTTTTTAACCCACCTCAAAGTAAGTGCTTAATATACATGCATCCAGCCCCTCCCCAAGAAAGATTAATCTCTAGGGAAAAAAAGAAACAGAAGAAATCTTAATAAACAAAGTACATACCAAATTTTAAGACTTCCTAGGAGTCTATAGTAATTAAGACAGTGTGGTCCTGCATAACGACAGACACAAATGAAAGAGTGTACAGACTCTAGAAATAAGATCCACACATACATATGATCAACATATTTTCAAAAAAGCAACAAAGGCAATTCAAGGGAGAAAGGACAATATTTTCCGATAAACAATGCCAAATCAACAGGATGTTGATATTTTAAAAAAAGCACTCTGTAAACAAGCATAGGATAAAAAAGTAGGTTATAAACCAAAATGTAAAACCTTAACTATGAAACCTCTAGAAGAAAACATGAAAAAACTTTATGGTCTTCAGGTAGGCAGATTCCTTATGCGATACAAAAGGACTAAACTATAACTTATTAATAAACTGGATTTCATCAAAATTACTAATTTTGCGTTAAAACACAGCAAAATAAAAAATGAAGCTACAGATTAGGAGAAAATTATATATATATATATATATATATATATGAAAAAAGACTTTCACTCAGTAAAAAGAATCCAGTAATAAACATATCAGGCAAAAGAATTGAATAGACACTTCACAAATGAAGATACTCAAATGACCAATAGGTATATGAAAAGATGTTTAACACTTAGTTACTGGGAAAATTCAAATGAATCCACAACCTGCCATATGAGAACAGCTTAAGTTAGAAAGATAGTCAGTATAAAGTGTTAAGTGAGGATGGGCAGGCAGCAACTAGCTGGGAGAAGTGCTAAGATGGTACAAATGCTTTGGAAAACAGTTTGGTAAGTTTCTCATAAAGTTATATACTGAACATGTATGTGACCCAGCAATCCTATTCCTAGGTATTTACCCAAAATGAATAACTATCTGGCCATAAGAACAAATGCAAAATGCTCAAAACCTCTTTATTCTTAGTAGTTAAATACTGAAAACAACCCACAGATCAATCCAACAAGTGATCAAATGAATTCTGGCATGTCCACACAATGGAATACTATTCTGCAGTTCAAAAAAAAAACTATTTATAGATGAAATGCCATGGATGAATCTCAAAAACATTACACTACTGACAGAACAATTTTATATTGTATGATTCAATTTATGTGAAATTTTAGAATAAGGAAACTAATTTGTAAGGATGGAAAGATAAATGATGTGAGGAATTAAAAAGGGCACAGGAAACTTTTTGGGATTCATGGAACTGTTTTGTACTTTGATTGGCATGGAGATTACATCAGTGAATAAATTTGTCACAGTCCAACTCTTCGCTTATTTTTAATCTTTTTTTTGAAACAGAGTCTCCTTGCTCCAGTGATCCTCCTGCCTCAGCTTCCCACCTCAGATGTGTGCCATCATGCCCAGCTAATTTTATTTATTTATTTATTTTTTATATAGATGGAGTTTTGCTATGATGCTCCAACTCCTGGCCTCAAACAATCATCACTTATAGGCATAAATAAGCCACCGAACCAGGCCCCAACACTACACTTGAAATAGATATTCTTATACATAAATTATACCTTAAAAAACTTGATTTAAGAAAAGATGACAAAGTATGAAAAACCGAAGATAAAGCATTTACATTTTTTACTAAGCAGTGTGGGATGGTGATTATTAGCTATGTGACATTACGCAGTTTTCCTGAGTCTGTTTCCTCATCTATTAATTAGAGATAATAGTAACTACATTATAATGGTGGTTGTGAGGATTAAATGAAAATATATGTACAACATTTGGTAAGTAATAAGAGCTTACTAAATCTCATTATAGCAGTGCTACTATTAGCAACTGCTCTTAGGCGGAAATTAGCTTAGGAGAAAAAAGTATTTTCATAATTGTATCTAATAAATTAATCTGAAATTAAAAATGATGATACATAATAACTACTTCAGCTAAAGCCTCAAAACATGATAAAAATATCAACAAATATGACAATAAACACATCCCTAAAACAGGAAATTACTGTTTCAGTTATCCATTGCTGCATTATAAACCATCCCAAAGTTTAGTGACTGAAACCAACTATTTCTCTTGCTCATGTTTGTTTCTACAGCCAAGGCTGGGCTCAGCCAGGTCCTCTGTGGTTCTCACTTGTAGTCCTAAGGTCTTGCAAGTTACCTGAGGCTCCCAGGAACTCAGTCACCTACTTCTGAAGGTTTAAATCCTGAAACCCGCCTGTCATCACCATTCTGTTAGGTCCAAGACAGTTACAGGACAAAGGCAGGAAGGAGTACTGTGAGGGTACTTTGTTGGAAACCAACAATAAGTAGATGTCAATAAAAGAGTGGTTTGCAAAAAGCAGAAAAGACTACAGAATCATCTGGGTTATAAACGAATACATCACCATTGTTAAAAGGGCAGGAATAACGAACTGTATAAAGGTTTCTTTAACAACGTGTTCCTTACACAATATACATTACTAATTATACACTTAACAATTATATATACCCATTTTAGTAAAAAAGAAAAAAAAAAGTATAGTTTCATCAATGGTAGGATTGGTGGTTGCTGCTTTTTTGAGCAGGGTAATGTGTGTATATATTTATATAATATATATCAGAATCAGATATATATGTATATATAACATATATCTAAGTGTTTTAAAAAAGCATACTTAGCCCAGCATTTTCATCTCAACAGGGGGTACATGAGGAGTTCCTATGTATTTTGACAAGGTCCTTATGTGATTCTAATATGAATATCCATCCCCACATCTCTAATATTTAATCAGATGAGAGCATGCAAGACCCTTCACACAAATTTTAATTATTCGAATGAAATACTGTCAGAATTTACAAAACATTTTCACATGAATTCTCTCATTTATTCCTATGAATTAAATAGGGTTGACATCATCTCACACCCTTCCCTCAATTTTAAAAATAGATGCTGGAAGAGAAAAAAAAGGAGAGAAATTAAGGTGCAATTATTATGACAAGGACAAAGCAGAGTAAGTAAAACTGGTATATAAAATTATTAATCATTTGAATACTTACTGAGTACCTACTATAGCCAATTAGTACCCTGCCAGATACATTCCACTGAGGAAAATAAGAAATAAGTTTAATTATATAACATGAAGAACTTAAACAAATGAATTTTATTAACTGCCAGGGTCATTAAAGTAAAAAAGTGCTACTCCAGAAGGCCACGGAACTGTTTCCCTGAAGATTTTTTAATATAGTAAGACCTGACAAATTGAAAAATATTAAATGTTTGGCAACAATGAATAATTTATTTTCCAAGATTTGTGGCCTAAACTGGGAAAAAGGCTGGGGGTGGAGATGAAGGTAAAAAAGAGAGGAAAAGATAAATTCTCAAATTATAACACAACCTCTTTAGCATATCGAGTGACCGTAATACTGTATGAAAGAGCATCAAACTTAATATTGAGCAAAACTAATAACTAACAAAGTATGAGGAAAATGAGATAAAATAAAGCATATTTATCAGTCAGCACAAATAGTTAAAAATACTCAGACTGGCCAGGTGGTGACTATAGGCCTATAGTCTAGCACTCTGGAAGGCTGAGGTGGGTGAACTGCCTGAGCTCACAGGTGCGAGACCCCGTCTCTAAAAATAGCCGGGCATTGTGGCAGGCACCTATAGTTCCAGCTACTTGAGAGGCTGAGGTTAAGAGAATCACTTGAGCCCAAGAGTTTGAGGTTGCTGTGAGCTGTAACTCCATGACACTCTACCGAAGGTGACATAGTCTGCCTTAAAAAAATAAATAAAATAATAGAAAAACTGAGGCAAGAGGATGGCTTGAGCCCAAGAGTTTGAGGTTGCTGTGAGTTATGTTAGCACTCTATACAAGCACATACACACAAAATACTTATACCATGGAAAACTATTCAGCCACTAAAAAAGATGATGACTATACATCTTTTGTATTAACCTAGATGGAGCTGAAACATTCTTTTTAGTAAAGCATCACAAGAATGGAGAAGCAAGAATCCAATGTCCTGGCTCAGTGCCCGTAACACAGTGGTTACAGCGCCAGCCACATACACTGAGGCTGGCAGGTTCAAACAAGGTCTGGGCCAGCTAAACAATGACAATTGCAATAAAAAATAGCTGGGCATTGTGGTGGGTGCCTGTAGTCCCAACTACTTAGGAGGCTGAGGCAAGAGAATCACTTAAGCCCACGAGTTTGAGGTTGCTGTGAGCTGTGATGCCACCACACTCTACCCAGGCCATAGCTTGAGATTCTGTCTCTAAAAAGAAAAAGAAAAAGAAAAAAAAAAAAAAAAATCCAACATCCTGCCCTCAATTCTGGTATGTGGACAATTGATTCTAGTTCATGGTTCATGGTGGGAGGGCCGGGAGAATGGGGGATTGGAGGGGGAGTGGTGTGACACAGTGTGTGATGGTCCTCTTGGGGGCAGGACACAATTATAAGAAGGACTTTATCTGACCAACCAAGCAGTGTAACCTAAAAAAAAAAAAAGGCTCGGTACCAGCCACATACACCTAAGCTGGCAGGTTTGAATCCAGCCTGGGCCTGCCAAACAACAATGACAGCTGCAACCAAAAAATAGCTGGGCATTGTGGTGGGTGCCTGTAGTCCCAGCTACTTGGGAGGTGGAGGCAGGAGAATCTCTTGAGCTCAGGAGCTGCTGTGAGCTGTGATGCCATGGCACTCTACCCAGGGCAACAGCTTGAGGTTCTGTCTCTCAAAAAAAAAAGAAAGACTGTTTCTTCCAAAGCTCTTCAAACTCTGCATTGATCTCATTTACTTGCACTGATTCACTACTGGCTACACAATACAATGGCCAGCAGCTATTGTTGAATAATGAGCCCTGAAATGTGGTTAGTCCTAACTGGGATGTGTCATAGTGTAAAATATACACAAGATTTCTAAGATTTAATATGGAAAAAAAAAAAAGTAAAAATGTCAACAATACTCATTACCATGTTGAAATGATGTTTTCATCTTACCTGTTTCTTTTTATGTGTGTAAATGTGGCTACTGGAATAATCTATAATTACATGCGGACAATGATGCTTTACCATATATAGTTTAAGGGAACAGGAGCATCCTATTTGTATAAATTTATATAAATTTAGCTCTAGAAAGTCTTCCCTAGAGTTTTAGAAAAATTGAAGTTAGGCTCATTTTATGTAATGCCCAATATTTTTAAGATACTGCTCAGCAACAAACATGGTTAGATCAAGAAAGCAATTTATTATTATATGCATGTAAAACAGTCACACAATTTTATAGCAGTTATGCAGAACAAAAAGTTCTAAAGATGGTGCTCAACACCCCCTCCCACTAAGCAGGAATCACAAAAGCATCCCTGTAGTTAGACAGAAGTCCCCAGCACCATGCCTACCTGAGTGGGCTATGTGAATGTGGGTGGCCACCCAAGACCTAAACCTCATTTATCTCTGGGGCAACAACCCTGAAATGTGAAGCTATGTTGGGTCACACCTTTGGATGACATAAGGACCCCAGAGCAGCAAACCCTCAGAGCCCTAGCCACATGCAGAGCAGCCTGTCCCCCAGACCATGAAAGCTGTGCAGGTTGTTGCTAGGGCCTCGTGGTCAGAAAGCAGGGCAAGTTGTACATCTCGCAGGTGAGGAAATGACCATGACCCAAACCCTAAACCTGGTCCTGTTCTACCGTTCTTTTTAGTCAAAGGTAACATCACCTACTCTGGTACTCACGCTAGAAATCTGAAGGTTGTCCTTAATAGCACCCACACCTCTAATTAAATCTCAAATGTGTGTCCTCTTTATCTAGCCTATGCTACACCCTATACTAACTTGTCCATGATACCTCAGCTGTTTTCATTTCTACTCCCTTACCAGACCCATTCACTTCACAGAGCAATAGAAGGAATCATCTTGAGGACCTAAGGCAGGACCAGCAAACTATAGACAGGGACCAAATGTAGCCCACAGCCTGTTTTGTTTCTGTTTGGTTGGTGGGGAAAAATCTATAGTATTTCACAACACACGAAAATCACAAGAAATTCAAGTGTTACATCCATAAATACTTTTATTGGCACACAGCCACACACATTGGTCCCAGGTATTTACTATCTTGCCTCTTACAGGAAAAAGTTAGCCAGTCTCTATTTATAGATCATCTTATTTGTTGCTTAAACCCCTTCAGAGAGTTTCCATGTTTCTTGAAACAAGTCTGAAACTGCTTTTAAAACTGAGATAGAGTCTCATTTTGTCACCCTCGGTAGAGAGCTGTGACATCATAGCTCACAGCAACATCAAACTCTTGGGCTCAAGCGAATCTCTTGCCTCATCCTCCCTAGTAGCTGGGACTACAGACGTCCACAACACCTGGCTATTTTTCTTTTTCTTTTTTTTTTTTTTGAGACAGAGTCTCACTATGTTGCCCTCGGTAGAGTGCCATAGCGTCAAAGCTCACAGCAACCTCAAACTCTCGGACTTAAGCGATTCTCTTGCCTCAGCCTCCTGAGTAGCTGGGACTATAGGTGCCTGCCACAAGGCACGGCTATTTTTGGGTTGCAGTTGTCATTGCTGTTTAGTAGGCCTGGCTTGAACCCACCAGCTTTGGTATATACGGCTGGTGCCCTACTCACTCAGCTACGGGCGCCGAGCCTATTTTTCTATTCTTTCCTTTTTTTTTTGTTTGTTTAGTAGGCCAGGGCCAGGTTTGAACCCACCAGCCCCGCAGCATGTGGCAAGGGCCCTAACCACTGAGCTGTGGGCTCCCAGCCAAATCTGAAACTTTTAACAGGGCTAACAAAGCCGTTTTTTGATAGACAGCTGGGAAACAGGTTAAGTCCTCATTCCTATCTTATCTCCTCCTCATTCACTCACAGAGCTAGGCTGCCTTTTCCTCAGAGACAACTCTCTAACCCAGGGGTCCTCAAACTGTGGGCCACAAGAAGTGGTGTGAATTGTATTTGTTCCCATTTTGTTTACCTCAAAATAAGATACCGTATATACTCGAGTATAAGCCGAGTTTTTTTCCAGCACAAAATTTGTGCTGAAAACCCCAAACTTGGCTTATACTCGGGTCATACAGGTTATTTGATTCGGTGATTGTGATTTAGCTTGATTACCTGTTAAGCTACAGTTTTCTGCACTTTATTTGAAGTTTTAAAGTTGTTGTTGCTAGTTTACAGTTTTTCTTTAGCAATAAATATTGAAAAGCATTTAACCTACTGATTCTTCAATTATTGTAATTGTTTTGGGTATGTATTTTTATTTCTGAAATTTACCAGTGGCTGCTGCATTTTCCACCTCGGCTTATACTTGAGTCACTAAGTTTCCCAGTTTTTAGGGTGAAATTAAGGGGGTCGGCTTATACTCGAGTATATACGGTATGTGCAGTGTGCATAGGAATTTGTTCATAAGGGTTTTTTTGTTTTTAAACTATAGTCCGGCCCTTCAGTGGTCTGAGGGACAGTGAATTGACCCCATTTAAAAAGTTTGAGGACGCCTGTGTCTGCGTATAACCCCTACCTCCAACCCACCATCACGTTAGCTCTCCATTATTTTTGTCAAGCATTTATCCCAAGTGTATTTAAATAGCAATCTATGTAACAGCTGGACTGCTAGCTCTGGACCCACTGCTTCAGTTCCAAATCCTGGCTTTTTCTCTTAATAACTGACCATGGGCAAGTCACTTAACATTTCTTGGTTTTCTTATCTGCAAAATAGGGATAATAAACTGTACCTACCACAATAGCGTAAAGGCTATTAAGAGTTAATACAGGTACATTATTTAAGACGGTGCCCGTATCAGTAAATGTTTTAAAAACACAACTGCCAGCACTAGTAACTTTCCTATGGCTCCTTCACTAGGTTGAAGTAAAGCTCCCTCAGGGCAAAGATCATGACTGGCCTAGCCTTTGTGATTGGTACAAAGTAGACTTAATTAATTCAAATGTTTAATGAATATCTATTTGAGTAACCTGTGACACTTAAAAACTCACGAACTGTCTTCTTCAACCAGTAGTTTCAGTGTCTGATACCCTTCTGGATAACTGATAAAAACTCTATAAACTCCCCCATCCAGAAAAATATGCACACAATTTCAGGGGAAGTTCATGTACTCCTAAGCTAAGAGACTACTCTGGGTTGTCAATGTTTCAACGCCAGAACTGAAGAGAATGCTCTATCCTTTTGGTTATGAATCCAGCTAAACTGATTCACAATGAAAACAGCTAAAATCCCTAGAAATATAATCCAGATCCCTCAATCTGTATGTATACAGGTGATTTTTTTCTGAAATGTAAACACAAAACTTCACCACCACCACCCCCAGACAAGTATCTCTGTGGCCCCAGGTCAAGTGCCATGGTGTCACCATCAATCACTGTAGCATCAAACTCCTGGGCTCATACAATCTTCCTGTCTCATCCTTGCAAGTAGTTGGGAATACAGGTGCCCCATCACAATGCCCAGCTAATTTTCCTATTTTTAGTAGAGATGGGGTTCTTGTCCTTACTCAGGCTGGTCTCCAATTCGTGAGCTTAAGGATCCTCTGGATGGCCTCCCAGAGTGCTGGATGACAGGCACGAGCCACTGCCCTGTCTTGGCAGCTTGAATTTTTGTTGTCTTCCTTTCTTTCCTCCAGCAGCAACCTTAGTGATGCTCTGGTCCAAAATCTTTGCCTAGCTTTCCCAATACCAAGCATTCCTTCTTCCTTCTTTACACAGGGCCATAGGAGCCAGGTCAGAAATTCCCTTTATCATACTCAAGGAAATCTCCCAGCAGAGGAATTGGAAATTCCTTGTTTTCATTCACACTTTGGATGTTAGCCACCAGGGCTGAATTGTTACCATTTATGTTTTTATCCAGCCACTCATATAAAATATGAACACAACCAAGATTTAAAATGTTCTCTTTAAAACAAATTTTAGACTTTTTTTTTTTTTTTTTTTTTGATACAGAGTCTCACTTTGTTGCACTCGGTAGAGTGCCTTGGTCTCATAGTTCACAACAACCTCCAACTCTTGGACTCAAGTGATTCTCTTGCTTCCGCCTCCCACATAGCTGGGACTACAGGTGCCCGCCACAACAACTAACTGTTTTCAGAGACAAGTCTGGCTCTGGCTCAGGCTGGTCTCAAACCTGTGAGCTCAGGTAATCCACCCACCTTAGCCTCCCAATGTTAGGATTACAAGCGTGAGCCAGTGCACCCAGCCCTATTAATTTAGATCCAGCAAGATGCATAAAACACACAAGTCTCAGAAAAGGATTTTCATCTAACAAAACTTTACTAACTATATAAAAGCCAATACTTGCAGCTCCTATTCACAAATTATATCCTATACCATCATGCAGTCAACATTTGACTCAATCTTGTAAAAGGCAGGATTATATACCTTGTTAAAATATTAATTTGTTTCAAAAATCCCAAGACATCTTCCTGCTAATAGCACAACACAAAGAGAAATGGGGGAGGGGACATGACTCAATGATATTACAGTTAAGAAACAAACTAAGCTAACAGGAAACATATGAGTTAATTTTATCAGTATCCTCAGATTGCCCTGCTCTAAATTTGCTCTCAGAGCAAAATGGAAAGGCTTCTACCACTTCCTGCTGTAAACTAATACCACATCTATGTAAAATTCCAATCCTCTAAGGATTTTTTTTTTCAGAAGCTCTATATACATTTAAGAAAATTAAAATACTGTAACAGTAATCCAGGACTTCTATATTTGAGATAATAAATCATTTCTAAATCAATCAAGCATTTATGTTAATAGTACTCAGCAGTTTGCATTCTGACAGCAGTCCGACTTCAATGTAAAGATTTCATTTGATGCTTCATAATAAACTAGAACTAAGAATAAAGGTTCTTTCAAGTATGATCACTAAGGATTTCAAATGCTTTTACTTGCACAATCGTTTCTAAGTTCAGTTCTGATTTATTTAACAATCCAGCCATGGACACTAAACTAAAAAGCAGTGCTGATTCTCCTTGCTAAGTTGCTGTTTTTACTTATGTTCCCCTTCCCACTTTCATCCTGATACATGTATTTAAAAACAACATTATTAGTATATTGCGTCCTCATGTGCTACCAGCCTTTGCAATTTTTACTACTCTTTAGGAGCCTCACCATCACCAGGTCCAAATACAATGTATTCTATTAGTCCATTGTTTTGGGCTGCTATAAAGGAAATACCTGAAGCTGAGTAATTCATACAGAAAAGAGGTTTACTTGGCTCATGGTCCTGCAGACTGTACAAGGAGCGTGGCGCCAGCATCTGCTTCTGGTGAGAGCTTCAGGGAACTTCCAATAAAGGCAGAAAGTGAAAGGGGAGCAGTTGTGTCACCTAATGATAGCAGGACCAAGAGACTGGAGGAGGTGATGCCAGGCTCCTTTAGACAATCAGCTCTTGTGTGAACCAACAAAGTGAGATCTCACTCAACTCTACCAGACTCCACATTCAACTCTGGGGATCAAACTCCAGCATGAGATTTGGAGAGTCCAACCATTTGAACCATATTACACAAAATGCACTACAAGACCAAGAGGTCAAGTCACAGGCATACAGATAACGTAATTTTCACAAACCTTTTGTAACTCATAGCTTACTACTCAGAATGAACAATTACACCTAAAGTTACTACAAGGCCCTGCATAACATAGCTCCTGGCTACCTTTCCAACTTCATTTCCTACTTCTACCTCATTATGTTCTGGCCATCCCCAGGTGCCCTTCCATTCTCTCTACCACACCAAAGTTCTTCCCTGCCTTAGCAGGGCCTCTCCTAGGAGGCTCCTCTGAGATTGCAGGAATCAGATCCCTGTACCTGTGAACAGAGTCTAGGATGCAGCCACTCTCAAGCCAATTTTGCACAACAGTGAGCGTTAATATCCTAGCATACTACAGTTCAATATTTCAGAAGGGAGGTCTATGGACCTCTGGGGACCCCTGGACCTTTTCAGGGGTCTCATTAGGTCAAAACTATTTTCACAACAGTATCAAGACATTATGTGCTTTTCACACTTAGATCCCATTTGTACCAAAGGCCCCAAAGCAAGGGGTAGGTAAAATAGCTAGCATGGCACCCTTCAGCATCAATCACAATAGGGGTTACATACTGGGGAGTAAGCTACTGTACATTCTTCATTGCCAGGCATCCTACGGGGAGGCTGTTTTTACTTAATAATGTCCTTGAGAAAGTGATAAAAATTACTTTATTAAGTCTTGTTCCATGGATAGTCTTTTTAATGTTGTATATGACAAATGGGACATACACATAAAACACCTCCACTACATACTGAAGTATGATTCATGGTTGTCTCCAAGAATGGCACTTGTACAATAAGCCACTTTTATGGAATGCCTTTTTTGCTTATCAGAATGATGACAAATTATCATTATCTCAAGTGTGGGTGTTCTTGGAAATTAAAGAAACAAAACTGTCAATTCAAGTAAAAACTGGTAGCATGTTGTCAAAAAAATTCAAACTCAAGGTAAACTAGAATTTTGGAAAACTTGTACCACACTCACAATAAACTTAACTTAGAATTGTCCCAATACTTAGAATTTTCTGAGATTGGCGGTGATATTAGCAAAAGCAACTTTTAAAATATTTGTGTATTAAAATGTCAACATATGGAAGATGTTCATAATAGCGAATATTTTCCAAATGACCAGTGTATGCTATTACAAAATCAAGCATGGGTGAAGATCTAGTCAAAGTGCAAAACAGACTGAAGAAGTTTAATAAAACAGAGTTCATCCATGAGATTTCAGACTGCATACTACAAGTAACCTTTAAGAAAGGATCAATTATCAAGCTTCGGTAATTATCAAATAATACCCCCGAGTAACCTGAAAATGCTATTGAAATATTCCTCCCTTTTCTAAGCCAAGGCTGGATTTTCAACATATATTTCATTAAAATAACACATCACAACAGAATGAACTCAAAAGCAAATGTGAGAATCTAGCTGCTTTTATAAAGACACTTGCAAAAAGGTAAAATACTCTTATCAAAATCCCAGTTGCTTTTTGGGCAGAAATTGGCAATCTAGTCCTGAAACTTCTATGGAAATGCAAGGGACTCAGAATAGCCAACACAATCTTGAAGAAGAATAAAATTAGAGGACCCATTATTTCAAAATTGACTACAAAATTACAATAATCAAGAAGGTGGTACTGGCATAAGGACAGACATATAGATTAATGGACTGGGAGAGTCATGAAACAAACATTTAAAATTATGGTCAATTTTCAACCAGGGAGGAAATCCAATGATGAGTGTCTTTTAACAAAGGAGGCTGAGACAACTTGATTTCTTCATGCATAACAATAATGTTGCACCATTCCCTCCTATCACATACAAATATTAACTACATAGACCATGTGAGCTAAAAGTGTAAAATGTCTAGAAGAAAACATAGTAGTAATCTACATGACCTTGGATTAGGCAATGGTTTCCCGATACCAAAAGCACAAGTAACAACAACAACAAAAACATATATTGGTTTCAAAATTAAAAATTTTTGCTTCAGAGGTCACCACCAAAAGAAAAGATGGGAGAAATTATTTACGAACAATAAATGGTACCACTTCACACCCACTAGGATGGCTGAAACCAAAAAAAGACAAGAAGTGCTGGTAAAGATGCCATGAAATTTACTGTTACACTGGAAACATAAAATGGTAGAGCTGCTCGGGGAAAACAGTTTGACAGTTCTACTCCTAGGAATATACCCAAGAGAAATAAAAACATACATATACACAAAAGCTTGTACAGGAATGTTCAAGAACAGTTATTACTTATAATAAAAATAACATATGTAATATAAATATAATATAAATAACAATCCACATACCCACTTGACAAAAGCATAGAAAAAAATGTGGTATACTCATATAATGGAGTATCATTCAGCACTTAATAGGAACAAAGTATTGACACATGATACAACATGAATGAAACTTGAAAACTTTACACTAAGTGAAAGATGCCAGTCACAAAAGACCACATATAATGATCGCATTTATATGACATGTCCAGAATAAATTAATTCCTAGAAACAGAAAGAAGATTAGTGGTTGCCAGTGCCTGTGGGGAAGGGAGGATGGGCAGTGAGATAATGAATACAGTATTTCTTTTTGGGGTGATGAAGGTAAGCATAACACATCAACACCAAGACAACATTTGGCCCTGGAAAATAAAAATCACAAATTTGAGTTCTGATTACCCTCTTGTACAGAACAACGAATGAGACTGAATAACATTAATTCCAAGCTTCAGTACAAAGTAGCCACTACAGGACTACCCCCACTCACAATCACACAACATCAGAATGTTATTAAGCACCTGAATATACAATTTCACATACTTGTAGATATTACACAGGCCAAATAATGTTTTTACCTTTTAATTTTTCAATAAAATGTGTCAAAGACATAATGATTTAAAAATAGATTAAGTCAGAATACAATTTGATTGTATTCCACTGGGAACAACAAAATATTCAATGACATCTGATGCTATGAAGTATCCAAATACTACCTAAGATATTCTGACGTAATAATTTGAATACTATTGCTGAACTACCTATTACCAAAGCACAATGCTGTATTTTCTGTTACCGTATATACTCGAGTATAAGCCGACCCCCTTAATTTTACCCTAAAAAACTGGGAAAACTTAGTGACTTGAGTATAAGCCGAGGCGGAAAATGCACCAGTCACTGGTAAATTTCAAAAATAAAAATATATACCCAAAACAATTACGATAATTGAGGAATCAGTAGGTTAAACGCTTTTCAATATTTATTGCTAAAGAAAAACTGTAAACTAGCAACAACTTTAAAACTTTAAGTGCAGAAAACCGTAGCTTTTTCTGCTGCGACTGGAGACTACGTGCATTTGATTAGGTGCGCGCGCACCGAACCAAATAACCTGTATGACCCGAGTATAAGACGAGTTTGGGTTTTTCTGCACAAATTTTCGGCACAAAAACTCGGCTTATACTCGAGTATATACGGTAGATGTGTCCGACAGATCACTCGGGCATCATCGACATGGAGGAAAGGCTGGAGCAGAGACATAGGAGCAGTGGAATCAGTCAAGAGGGGATTGCAAAGGTAAAAGAAGAAAGAATGGGGCCTAAAAGGAGCCCAGCACAAATGTATCAGCAGGAAGCTACTTCTGTAGGGAATCTTGGCATCCCAACACTGTCCCAGGTGCTCAGGGCACCTGAGTATCGCATGGAGTCTTCTTTTCATGTCACACTTAATATACACAAACTTTTCTGCTCCCACCCCCAGGCAGATATGAAGAGTCATGGACAGAGCTGAAACAGGACTGTCTTGAATTCAGAAAAGACAGGATTAGAAAGATGTCATAAAACTGGGTTTGGAAAGCAGTGACTCCCTGCAAATGAATTGATTAAAATTAAAATATGTCTACATTGTAGAATGGCTAACTTGAATTAATCATGTGTTACCTCACATTGTTATTTTTGTGGTGAGAATACTTAAAATCTGTTCTGTTAGCATTTTTCAAGAATACGATGTTGTTGTTAACTATAGTTATCATGTTGTACAATAAATCTTTTGAACTTCTATCTTCTTTCCAACTGAAATTTTGTGACCTTTGACCAACATCTCTCTAACCATCCCCCACCCACATAATACCAGCCTCCTGTAACCACCATTCTACTCTCAACTTCCATGAGTTCAACCTTTTTAGATTCCTCATGTATGTGACATCATGTGGTATTTATCTTCCTGTACCTGCTTATTTTCCTTAGCATAATATCCTCTAGTTCTGTCAATTTTGTCACAGACAGTGGCATTTCTTTCTTGTTTATGGCTGAATAGAATTCCACTGTGTTTATAAAGCACATTTATCCATGGACAGACACATAGGTTGATTTCTGTATCTTAGTAATTGTGAATCGTGCTACAACAGGCATGGGAGTGCATAAATCTCTTCAACACAAACATACTGATTTCGTTTCTTTTGGATATACATATGTAATTACTGGATCATAAGATAGTTCTATTTTTAACTTTTTTAGGAATCCTGTGGCTGTTTGTAAGTTACTAAGTAGAAATTAAAAACTAGATCTTAATTTCGGTTCCTAGAGAAATGTTTCTAGTAGGAAGACTGCCACACACACATAGTCACTGGGGCATCAGCATTGGCCAATGGGATTTGACTCTAGCTTCTGTCCATACCAGCCATCTCTGGCACGGTATCTCTTACCCTAAATGTGTAAGTCTCAAGCCCCTCATCTATAATATGAGACATTAATCCAGTTTTGCTGCTGAAGGCACAAATGTCATTTAAAGTCCTTAGTGTCATGTTTGGCATGTGGTATATATACACATACACAAATTGGTTGGCTGAATAGACCCACCCACAAATATTACAGTTCTTAATACTCTATAAACTGACATTTCCCATTGTTAGTAATTCTGATACCCATACTCGATCCTCTAATCGTAGATGCTTTAAAAGGAATCAGGCAAAAATATTTATCTCCAATTTTGTAATTAAAGAGGCAAATTCAGAGGCTGAACAAAATAGCTTCTGAAGGTTGAATACAAAGTAAACCTGAGAATAGATTCTACACCTTCAGTCTAGATTTTAAATGCCTTATAATGTATCACCCATTCATTGTTTCTTCTTCTTCTTTTTTTTTTTTTTTTTTTTTTGCAGTTTTTGGCCAGGGCTGGGCTTGAACCAGCCACCTCCTGCATTTGGGGCCGGCACCCCACTCCTTTGAGCCACAGGTGCTGCCCCCATTGTTTCTTCTTTCCTTTCACAAGTATTTATTGAGTTTCTGTGATGAGTTAGTCCTTATGGTAAATACAGTACTTCTAGGTCCTGAGGATGGAGGCTCAAGTAGCTCACAGCCCTACCCTGTGGGTTTTAACCACCTCCCTCTTTTAGAAAGAGAAATGTGGCCTACTCAATGCTGTCAGTGAGAATGAGTAGAGAGCCTGGCACAGAGTGAGTGTGCATTAGATGAGAGCAAATGGAATCACTGATAGATAATTCTAATACTACCTATTCCATGACAACTGTCTCAGGAATCATGAATGTAGAGCAGAAAAGAGGACCTCTGCTCTGTAGAACCAGAGGTGTACAGTAATACATGGGCTTTGAAGTAAAAAAGACCACTTTTAAATCCCAGCTCTGTGTGGATATAGGCAGCACACACTTCAGTGAACCTTATCTGGAATAAACTTCAGTGAACTTTATGTAAAATAAACTTTATCTGAAGTTTATTTTGAACTTCAGTGCCTTAATCTGGAAAATGCAGCTGATAATACTTGCCTTGGGAACTTGTTTAGAGGATTAAATTCGACGGCCAGTTGAAAGCACCTGGCTTAGTAAAACTGGCACATAGGCGGGGCCCAATCAGTAGTTGCAATTGTCACTTGTGCAAGACTACAAGCTTCAGCATCGATCTGAGATTTACAAGGATGGTAGGTATGCAGCGAGGCCAGCACCTTGACCAGAATTATGGCTGGAATATCCCACCAAGTCCAGCCACACTTCAAACACAGGGTTTCTTCTCAGACTGAGCAAGACCATTTGTTGGCCTTCCCTTCGGCATGGAACATTGGAGGTAGGAGCAAGTCCTGGGCTGGCAGAATCACTCCATTTCTCTCTGAGGCTGAGTCACGGTTACTTGCACCCAGCACAATTTGTGCCTGCGTCATTAAAGTGCAGAGGTCTGCAGGCGCCACCAAAGTGAGCTCTGGCTTTTTATCCTCCTGGCTACAAAGGCCAGAATCGCACATAGACCCGAAATGTAAACACAGTCCACAAGCGTCTATTTACTCTCAAATTGGCCAAAGTTTCCCACCCCACATTCCCAACCTCCACCCCAAACCTCAAAGGCTAGAAATGCAAATGAGTCAAATCTTCAGTGGTTACTGATTTGAAGAGAAGCTTTGAGCTTGAAACCCAGGATTTTTAAAGATTATTTGTAACAATGTTAGTAAGAATTGGGATAAAAAATCATTTTCTGCATAATTCTATAAAAGCATAAATATGTTCATATCTGAACCCAGAAATATAACTAAATATAAAATATATAACTAAATATAAGACTACAACCTAGAAATTCAATAAATAAATTGAAAATAATAGTAACAATAAAAGGAAAATGATTAGGTAAAATTGTGACACGTTCATATATTGGAATGTACGGAGGTCCTAAAAATGTTAGTTTTAGTGCAGCATAAATATAATATATAAAAACAAAGATTAAAAAATTCTGCATATGGCATGATTCCAATTTTTAAACACTATATATATATGATATACTAAAAAGATTACTTCTACACAGGATTATAATGCTTATTATTTTTAGTTATATATATATTTACACAAAAATGCTTAAAATCAATATTATTAAAAAACTTTTAAAAATGTCTAATTTTCAATCACCATCCTCTAAAGAAGGAGATCTGAGACAGATAAATTCAATAAGAACTTATTTAATTAAGTACTTACATTAAGAAGTTCTAATCGTGTCCACAGACATAAAGTGGTTAAAGACTGTCCCAAAGGTAGCAAGTTGCCCTGCTTACCAAATTTCTGCACAACAGTGTTATATGGAATTTTAAAGAAAAAAATTTTAAATCATGGATTTTAAATTTGTGAATTAGGAAATCCAAGTGTTAATACTAACCCTGCTACTAAATGGTTACTAAACTTGACTAGTTTTTTACTCTTCCCTGTTTTTTAGGTTTTTCATTTGGAAAATGAGGGGGAAATTATTCCTTTACCTGTTCAGGGGTTCACATATTCAAGAAACATTTCTCAAGGGTCTACTATGGGTCAGGTACCATTATAGGCCCTGGGGACTCAGCAGGGGACAAGGACATACATCTTTTGTCTACAGGGAATTTATATTCTGGGGAAAGATAAACCGGACTATTAACCCAATAACCAATAAACAGGTAAAATAGTATCAGGTGTTAAGAAGATGAGATTGCCAAAGCAGAAAGGGAGCAGCAAGGTGTACAAGGAGGTGATTTGTAAGCAGATAACTATCAACAGACCACCTGGTATCCAGAGGAAGGGGTGGCCCAGGCAGAGGGACCAAAAGCCAGGAAGCGGGTGTTACTGAAATGGAGTGGAGAGACGCCGGCCAGGCACGCTGGAAATTAAAATCAATCACTTTCCCACTGCCATTTAACCTAGGAGAGTCCACGGGAGAGCCTATCGGCAAGCTCAAAATGCTCCCGGCGCACTTGAGATCTAAAGTCCAAGGCCTTCGCGCCGACAGCACGTTGCAGGAACTTCATCAGCCCCCCAGCGAAGCTTTGAAGGCCCGCTGTGCAACTATTAGCTGATCTCACTTGACAAACAGTGACGCAGTCCCCGGGCATGTTTGCGCCCACGCAGGTGATGATTTTCTCTCCACTGGCTCCAGTCAAGGACTTTCCACATCCAGATTTCAGGCTCCAGGTGATGTTGAGCACAGAGGGTCAGGTGGGGAGCGAACGGGTCACGCGCAGGGCGGGTGGCTGGATTTGTGCTCGGCTCGCATTTCAAAGAGTTCACTTTCTCCGCCCGATTGGATTGTATGCTGCAGACAGAGTAGGATGATTCATCAATTTCCAAACCCCTGGGAAAGGAAGCTATTGTTTAGATATTTTTAATATGTTTTGTTAACCCTTACAGAGGTAACTATAGCTCAGGAGGATAAACTAGGACGAAGTTAAGGACGAAAAAGAAGCAACTACTGTTATCCATAATTATAAACCTTACCATTTATGGCACACTAATACTTGCATTTCCAAGCAGACATTATTTATTAGTGAAATAACAAGGCAGTTTGTATTCATCCCAGCTCAGAAGAATTTAAACTACTTCAGCTGGCCAAACAGGTAACACAGCTTTATTATTATTTTTTTTCTGATAGATGGGGAAACTGAGGCTTGGGATTTAAATATGTCATGAAAAAAAGTAAAGTAAAAGAAGATTTTAGAAACAAAAAAACTTCATAGAAATAAGACTGTCATCCAGGATAAGAGTGCATTGGGATAACTTGTAGAGATTGATATGATAGAGCAGAAAGTGGAAACCCAGGCAGAGCCAGGGGGATTATGTTAACCACGCAGTGTCACCATCAGCTTAGACATGTGATCTGACCTCTCTGAGCCAGTTTCCCTACCCTTAAAATGGGGCTGTCAATCGCTGCCTGACATGCACAAGCATGCTGCAGAATAAATGAGAAACCTATGTGCTTGGCAAGCAGACACGCTTTGTCATGGGAATGGATGCTGCCTGGAGCCCAGGAGAAACAGCATTTCAGGAGGAATTTGGACATTAAACCAGAGTCTGTGGAGCTAGGCAATTCTGAAAACTTATCAAAGGACACTGGGACCACACAGCCATCAGGAAATCAAAATTGTCTTAAAGAAACTGTACAATGTCTAGTTGTGTTTTTAGTCTGAGGCATGAGAAAGAATCTTAGCTGATCCATTTTCCACAAAAAAAGATACAGCTAGAAGGCTGTGCAGCTAAGTGGGTGATGCATCCAACCAGCCAATGACTTGGTTCTGGAATGAAGTGATTTGTGAAAGCATTTGTGGGTACACTTTATAAAGTGCTAGCTTTGTGACATGGAGAAGTCCTCATGGCAAAAGTGTTTAGCTCTATACAATTAGAACTTGTGGCATACTACATAGACTTTTTATGTAAAGAAATGACATTCACAAGTACCTTTATCTATGTATGTCCATTAGGAAAATACATACATTATACAAATATAAATAGCAAAAATATCTCAGGAGTGTTTTCCCGTGAGAGTTTCTTTTTATTTTGTTTTTAAACAGAAGTCAACCAATCTGAAGCAAAACAGAAAAGAATCATCGCACTATAACATAAATCTGAGACACAATCTCATAAAGGCTCTTTGCTTTTCAAACTAAAAGAAACAAAGTGGGAGAGGTTTAGTTGCTTCCACATTGAAAAGTGTATGGGGTGTCCAACTTTTTATTTTTCTACTGCACATTGGAAAAAGAATTATCTCGGACCACACATTAAAAACACAGACACTGATGAAAGCTGATAAGAAAAAAAAGGTTCATGTATAATTTTCACAGTATCTAATACCACAGATAAGGAAAACAGGCCTCAAATCTGCATGTCTCCCGTGGGCCCAAGGTTGGACACCTCCGGTAGACAGTGTTTCATCAGAATCCAGAGTAGGTCTTTTCTTCTAAGCACGATGTCATCTTACCCCATACAACGTGGTTTACTATAGATGTACCTTTCGGATTCTCATGGAACCCCTCAGAGGGTAGGACAATTGTCATTTCTGAGTCTTCAATTCAGGCTACACAAGATTCTGGTTCCAGAGAAATCCATGTGATTGAGCAAAAGTAACAGGGTATTTGGAGTCAGGGATCTGGCTGAAATCTCAAATAAATCACTGAACTTTATTGAGCATCATTTTCCCCATTGGTTAATGCAGGTAACAGAGGCAACCACACTAGTTTGTTTGGGCATCACATTTTAAAAGGTAATTATAGATAAAAGACATTGATAAAGAAAAAAACAACAACAAAAAAATTAACTTGTTCCTTCTCCTTTTCTTCTTCATTTTCTCAATGCTCTGTTGTTATTCTTAACATCTTATTGTCATTAAATGGCAAGAAAATTGCCTCGCCTTTCCCCTGGGTCTTCATCATGTATCTTCAGCATGATTCTTTGAATGGGACTCTGGACGGATGAACACATCTCATCCTACATTGCCATCATTTCTTTAAGCAGCACCCATCTTTCTGAACAACCTGAATGAAGGAAGAAAGCAGGATGACAAGAGACTCTACATCTATTACCAATAATCAATGAGTAGAAATTATATAAAGATTGTATGCTTTCCCCATCTGCTGCTTGCCATGAACTCTACTATTCTATTCTATTGCCTTGAATTACTTGTGATAAGGAGGGAGTGTTTGTTAAATATTATCTAGCCAATAATATCCTTATTTGTATAGAACACCTGTTATCCCAAGGTTTCACTTTACCCTATAAAATAACTTTTTATCTAAAAAACACATCCCAGTGCCATCAATGATAAAATCTCCCCCGCAGCCTTAGTTTCCAAAAGAGGCTGGACTCTTTGACTGTTTTTCTCTGGCTGTTATTGTACTCCTTGGAACATATTTTGTCACAGGTCCAAATAAGGCTTTATTTTTCTTTTGAGATCAGGGAGCCAATGAGGTCTGAAACATTAGTCTGGGGACAGGAGACCCCCCTCCCACGCTTTGACAGTGATTGGGGTAGTTACTATGATGATGATATAATTGATAACCTGTCACATGGCTTACAATCCTTATGTCATATAGTCCTAATCAAAATACTGATTAGAATATGTTGGATATAGGTAACACAAGAATCAACTAAGAATTATATACGTAGAAGACAGTATTTATATCACGTGTAAAACACTTCCTGTGGTAAGAATCTTCCAGGAAGGGCTCGACAGTGGTTCTCAACCTTCCTAATGAAAGTAGGTGGCTGTTGTATACAACTCCAGGCATCACATCCTCACATAATAAAGTGTAAAATTAGGAAGGAGGAATGAATGTCCCCTTGTAAGTACTTAATAAGAAGAACACAGACTTTGGACTTATTCGTTCATACAATTACTACTGCTAAATAAATAAAACAACTAGGCTCTATCACATTACCTGGAGGGAGGTCATAAGAATTTAATGAGGTCAAAAGTCTTAGGAGTAGTGCCTGGTATAGTAAGTGAGCTGTACATATGTAAGTACATATGCTCACTTTTTCTTGAATAAATGAATGTGTGAATGAATTCTCAAACTCATTTTTCCTATGGTATGTTACATTGTGTCTCTTCACCTGGTACTTTACCCTGGCTATTTTCCAGAATCTGCCCTTTGGTGTACAGACTGACTGTGATGCCCAGTCTCTTCTGCTCTGGTGTGGATCCTGCCAGCTTCCAGTTTTGCTCCTGCCTACCAGCCCTGAATTATGTTTCTCACTCAATGTTGATACAACACATATTTATCAAGTATCTACAGTGTACCTGGCACTGAGATGGGCCCTATGGATGCAATGATAAGCATCTATTCTTCTAGATGTCTACACACAGCTGAGTATATGTAACCCTGGAAGAAAAAAAATAACAATTTAGTGTGAAAAATGATAAGCTTGGGAAGTACAGGGTGCTGTGTAAGAAAGCACTCAAGGCAAAGCACAGTATCTCTACATGTATAGCACACTGTTCATCTTGTCCCATGTGCCCAAGATATCCTCTCCTTTTCCTTCTGCCTGGTTAAATTCTACCCATCTTAGATACTATTGGGTGTAGGAATAGAAAAAAAAAAAAAAAAAAAAAAAAAATAGAACTCAAAATGACATAACTAGCATGAGACAGGCTTTTCTTTTTCTTTCTTTCTATTTTTTGATTCATATGACTGAATAGTCCGCAGATAAATGATTTTAGCAGAAGCTTTTCATCTAGTGACTCAAGAAAGGTGAAAGAATCGTTTTCTCTCCATTTCCCAGCTCTAATCACTCAGCTTCGACTCCATTATTGGCAAGCTCCTTTCCTCCTGGCTGCAGAGCACACCTGCTTCTGGGTGCATGGAGAGAAGAAAGAAAATGCCCAATAAAACTCTTCTCAGCCCTTGTCGAATTGGACCCTTTAAGTCCTGCAATCAGTCTCTGGCTAGACAGAAGAATGTATGATTTGTAATTAATATTGAGCCATATGCCCTACCTCTAGACCAAGGGTCCTCAACCTTCCTAATGCTGCAATGGATTTTCATTGTTAAAAAGGACTCTTGCAACCCACAGGTTGAGAACCACTGCTCTACACCCAGGGATGAGCTCAAGTTTTCTAAAACATGTTATTCTTGAGAGAGGAGCCAAGTGTAGACATTAAATGTACCTCTTCATATTTACAGTTGGGCAAGTTCAAGTCCAATCCAAACTCCTGCCAGCAGCAAAGGAGGGTCACTATTTTTCTACATTCTCACCAACACATAATATATTTTTAAAACTTATTAACACTAAGAGATATGAAATGGAATTTTACTGTTTATGGATTATTCTTATCTCTTTCTTCATAGACTGACAGTATAATTTGCCTATTCTATAATTAGGTTAACAATTCACACACTAAGGCCTATGCATCTCATATATTGGAAAGTAGAGTTTTCTGAATATAGAAGCAAGGTGGTTTTAGTCAATGATCAATGTTATGTCAGTCTCTGCTGGTATTCAGGCTTTAGAAAGTATCTAGGATGCGTTGCCTGACTTTGGGATCATGGTAGCATGTCCTGGCTTGTCTTCACACATTTATATAGAAACAGCTGTCTAACACCCTCCTGCTAGTGTGCTAGAATACTGAGATAGTAACCTCCCACACTCCACTGGGGACGGTGTTACCCCTGTGTAATTTGCCATGTGACTGGCACATAATCACAATATCTTCTTCTTGTCTAATATTGTCTAATATTGGGGGGAAACAGAGCAATGAGGGTTAACAGGTTTCAGGCTAGAGAACTAAAATCAAGGAGTAAAACAGGTTAACACCTTATTAAGACCAAAGACTTGGAGGAGGCAGCTTTTCTGAGGAGATCTAAAAAACCCACTTCCCATTGCTCATGCGGGCTGCTTAGGTTGCAATCTAGGTGTTACCTGCTCATCAAATGTTTCCACGCTGTGGGCCTCACCCAGGTTAAATTCTTCATCTGTGCTTTAAAGTTGTCTCTTCTTAAAAGAGAGGGGAAAATCAGAGTAGTGTCTTACGAAGTGTTTTTTGTTTGGAAACGGAAATGAGGCTAGGTGACCAGGGGGTGGGGGGAGTCAGGGCAAAGAACAAGCCTGTGACTTTCTCCTTTTGGTTTCTCCCACAGTGACCTGGCAGCCACTCCGTGTGACCTCTATCTAAAGGCATGAGAAGGCTGGGTGTGGTGGCTCATGCCTGTAATCCTAGCTCTCAGGGAGGCTGGGGCCGGTGAATTGTTTGAGCTCAGTAGTTCAAAAACCAGCCTGCGCAAAGGGAGGCTTTTCTCTATTCAAAAGAGAAACATTAGCCAGGGGTTGTGGTTGGTGCCTGTAGTCCTAGCTACTTGGGAGGCTGAGGCAAGAGGACTGCTTGAGCCCAGGAGTTTGTGGTTGCTGTGAGCTATGACAACAAGGCACTATAGCCGGGGGCAATAGAGTGAGACTCCCCCCCCAAAAAAAGTAGATAGATAGATAGATAGATAGATAGATACATAAATAAATAAAGTAAAGGCATGATAAATAGCTGGGAAGAAGGCAATGGCACCAGGGACATGTAGCCTTGACAAGAAATTGAAAGGAGACATGGCAAATACCCTTTAATAACTACATAGTGCTTGAGTGGAAATAGACTTTTCCTATGATATTCCAAAAACACAAAATTTCTACCATTAATTATTCAGCAATCATTTATTGAATACTTTTTCTGAACGAGGTTTTGTGCCAGCATTGGAAATGCTAGTGGAAATTTAATACAAGTGCATATTATATGACCAGTGTGCAAAGTGACTTATTTTTATTATGATACTTAATTTTCACAATATTTCAAGGACAGTATTATCTCATATCTTTAGGAATATATGATTTTGCTTCCCAGTGACTGAAAAGCCAGGGAAAGATGAATTTTGTTCAGTGTGGAAAGCGCTATGATTTAATTGAAGACAACTGGGCTTTCTAGATAAACCAAGGTTTATTTCCCTGTTCTGTCAATTAGTTCTGTTTCTATGACCAACTTAATTCAAATTCTTCTAGGCTCAATTTGTTGGCACATAAAATAAGAGTAATAATAACCACATTGTAGGATACTTGAAGGAATGAAACGAGACGTATTTACATAAGCATATTAGAAGTTAACATCGGTTGAGCACTTCCTGTGTGCCAGGCATGCACTAGACACTTTATAAACATCTTATTTGATCCTTGCACTTCTTCTAAAAGTACAAAGAATCCCAATATCTCTTAAAGAAACTAAGGTTCATAAGAATTAGTTTTTTGCCCACAGCTATACAACTAATAAATGCTACCATTGGCATCCTAAGCCCATCTGCTTACTCTGCTGTCCTTTCTACTGTCCTTCAAAGCCTGAGAGAGCCTGAAAATTGGTGGAAATCTTCATCATTTCTTGAGGTTTTGTATAAGTGGTTTTTTCATTGTAAAGGATGTTAGATGAGGTGGTTTCTAATGTCCCTTTCAATTCTACATCTAATTTCTCAAAAACAGATTTCCTGAACCACTAGATTAGAAATAACTACATGTTGGGACAATTTGCTGTGGCAAGAGCAATAAGACACAGTTTGCTGCACAGACTAGGAGGGACCCCTACTCGTGCTAAGTCTTCAGAAAGAAGATCCCTTGGTCCAGTCTCTAGCCTTGTTTCTTAGACATTTTTCTATGGATTTGTTTGAATCATCTTCCCATTTCCCTTCCTGAGCCACCACTAAATCTCTGCTCACACAGTAATCACAGCCTCCTGGAAACCTCCACCTCACTCCACACTCAGCACCTACGTTGTTCTCAGCCAGAAGTCCACGCTGGACCTGGACGCTGCCTCTCCCAAAACCCTTTCCCTGAGGCAGTACAAATTTGGTCTCACTAACTGACCACTGTGATTTTCAATCCATCCAGGCATCTCACACCATTCACTTCTATGCCTATATCATGAGGGCTGGAAGGACTGATAACCAATAATACGGAGTTGTCCCACCCCAGAAACCCAGCACCACTCAACTGGCACATCCCAGGAAAACCTGCTCACCACAAAATAATCTCCTCTAAAGCTACAGCCTTCTCTAATTGCGTGTGCACCTAAAAGCCAGGCCGGTGTTGTAGGTGCCCACTTGATTTTTCAGTCAGATTTTATTTGGCTTCAGGAGAAACAAAGTTCTCCTGAACAGAGGGAACATTTGTTAAGATCTGGGATGGGTATTGGAAATGCTTTGTCCAATCATTTCATTTTTCAGTGATGGAACTAGAGGGTCAGAGAAAGAAGAACAGATGTGTCTAAGTGTGCCACCTTAATTTTCTGCTTGTTTTGATTGCTTTTTTTCCTCTGCACTACACACTCATGACACACACACACATTTCACACATACACGCTAGCTGAAATGATACCATCTAAACATTACCTTGGGTAAATAAACCTCAGGTATTAAAAAGGTGACTATTTCACATTGTGTTAAACTATGTATCAGAAACTTTTTTAAAGAATTAGGTAGACTCTTCTTATGAGAATACAGCACAGTAGAAAGAAAGGAGCATTTCAAGTCTAACTTTTGTTAGAACTGATGATTTCCTATCTGTTCACTATGTGACCTTGGGTGACTTATTTAATGTCTTTGGGCCTCACTTTCCTCTTCTGCAGAGGAAATACAATTCATTTCTTCCTCAGAGGACTGCCGAGAGGATTAGACAAGGCTCTGCAAGTGAAAATGTTTTTCCTCCAGCTGGCACATGATAGGCTAGTCAATAAACACGCGTGGCTTTTTCCCTGAACAGGGTGAGGTTCAGGACTCTGAAGAAATGGGGTTTTGGTAAGTGCTGCGGTGAGGTGAACTGAAGTAAACAGGCAAGAGACCAACAGGCCCTCAACAACAGACCCATATTTGGGCTAACCACACCCAAGTTCACAGCAGCATACAGTAAGACACACAAAAGGAATAAAAACATAACTTATTGACCTACAGGTAATGGAGAAAGTTCTAGAAATCTAACATGGTAGGCTCTCAGGCTCCAGAACATGGAAAGATGACCCATAGGGTGATGGACACATCCTGACACACCTGCCTGACCCCTCCAGACCTGCAGCCCTGGCTGTTGAATATTTGGAAACCACAGAGGCCCTTCCTGAGGCTGAAGGCGAAGCAGAAGGCGCGTTTTTTCTTGAGGGACCTGGGAATCTAAGCCACTGTCCCAGGGGCGGTCACTAAGCAGCCTTCCCAGAGTGTTCTGAGTTGGGATGAGCCATGGCATTGAGTTCCAGTAAAACCCACAGAATGTTCTGAACTTGGGACTAAGTCTGAGCTAAATAAACACCCCCAAACATTCACTTTAAGAAGGACGGCCCTGTGTGGTGTGGCCTAGTAATCTCTTTTCTCAAAAAAAAAAAAAAAGAAAGAAAGAAAAAAGAAAAAAAAAAAAATAGAACCAAGGTTCTACTTTGCAATTTTCCACATTCCTTTAACAATGGCAGGCCCAGCCCCTAGTTCATGCCTATCATTGTGGCAGGAGCTCTGACTAATGGGAATGCTATTTGCTGTGCTCTCAGGGCCCAGGGCTTCCTCAGAACAACCACTGGGGCTCTGGTAGAGCTGAGCATTCAGCGTACTACTCCCTTTAGTTGAACAGCTTCCCTTTTACTGATTTTATTTATTAGTTTTCCTCATGTTTTATTAAATAAAAATACTAACCGGTCCTGCTTTTTTTGTAAGTCTAGAAAGAATCTATGACAATGACATTAAGTTAAGATAGAAAGATAGACATATCATTTAATGTTAAAGGGAAAAAATAATTGATATTTATAATGTGCCAGGCACTGTTTTCAATTAATCCTCACACAGTCATAGAAGTGAGTACTACTACTAGCCACATTTTAGAGAAAAGGGAACTGCGAAGTATTTAAATGAACTCGCTCAAATCACGCAGCCTGTAAGTGGCTCAGTAGATGTTTAATCCCAGGAGTGTGTGCTGTTATCTGCCACACTATGCCAATTCCTTTCCCTGGTCTCCCTTTGTGTTTAAATTATCAAGCCCCACCACTGGGACTTTGCCCCTCTATTTCCCCCTGAGAAAGCTGAGCTTTCAGTATGGTCTCCTTGACTCTGCTTCATCTTCTACCTTAGAGCTGATCCAACACTGATAATTATCAGATAGGTATTTGTTTATGGTCTTTGGACCGTGGACCCCCAACATGGCAGTCTTCTTGAGCTCAAGAGTTTCCTAAGCTCCCAGGACATTGTCCATCTCTGACAGCTGGGTGAAAACAGGAAGACCCTGCGGAAATAAGTACATAAGAGTGGGGAAGAGTTGAAGAGGGAGGAAAAAAGATCTGGATTGACAAAAACAACATGGTACAGGGTGATAATCCTAGAATGTGGAGTCAAGACAGTCTAAATCACAATCACTTGCGACTGTGAGCAAGTTTTGGTTTCCTCATTTGTAAGAGGGATGATTACCCCAGACTCACAGTGCTATTGTGAGGATTAAATAAGGTAGTATGCATGAATAAATGGTTCTTTGCTATTTACAAAATTCTCTATGTTTTTTTTGTTTAAGAGCTAGTCCTGGAAACCTAGCTAAGGACTCACTCCATATATGTGATGCTAGAATGCTGGTCACAGCTAATAATGACAAGCCATGTTATATTATGAAAAAAGCATATAAAAAAGAACAAAGAGTCTGGTAACTTGATCCAATTCTGCCACATGACTAGTGGTGTGCCTTGGACAAGTTGCTTCCCCTCTGAGTCCTCCTGAGTAAAAGAAGGTGGTTTGGCAAGTTGTCTTTCATCTCTGAGATCTATAAAATTGAGAACAACCTCCCACAGTTGATCTGGTTTCCTTTGGATTTACAGTAGCAAACTATTTCATCCTGATTGCTGTCAGGAAGCTGAAATGATCTATTATATATTTTATTGGCTTCTTAGGTTTCTGTCAAAATAAAAATTCTTAGTTCTACTCATATTAGAAAATAACGGTTAGTGGCTTGGCCAAAGGATACCCATATTTACAATGGACAATTCACCCTCTTATCTAGGTCTCTGAGGGTCGTTCTGGATTGGTGAACCTCTTGACTGACTGAGTTGAAGGAATTCCATCACTCCTTGTACTTGCCCTCAAAGAGGGAAAGAAATAAGATGTACTGAAGTTGTTTTGAAGATTTCTGTTCCAAGTCCACCTTGATGAGTTCAGTGGTTTTGTTCTTGTTCCAAAGGAAGGGTCATTGTTTCTTTTGACAGGCTGATTTGTTGGAAGAGGCTGCTGCCAAGGATTTTGCTGGCTTAGAAAGTCCTATTGGTGACCTGATGTGAAAGGTCTGTGTTACTAGCCATCATTTCAAACCAATACTTTACCATTGTCTTATATTCAGAAATTTATATAGCCATCATGACTTTTAAGAATTCAACAGAGTAGGCTCGGCACCTGTGGCTCAAGCTGGTAAGGCGCCAGCCATATACACCTGGCGGGTTCGAATCCAGCCAGGCCTGCCAAACAACAATGATGGCTACATCCAAGAAATAGCCAGGTGTTGTGGCAGGCGCCTGTAATCCCAGCTACACTGGAGGCAGAGGCAGGAGAATCACTTGAGCCTAGGAGTTGGAGGTTTCTGTGAGCTGTGATGCCATGGCACTCTTCCCAGGGTGACAGCTTGAGGCTCTGTCTCAAAAAAAAAAAAAAAAAGAATTCAACAGAGTAATCATAGTTTTGTGAATTAAGTGTCCTATGGGCAGTAAACTAGCCAATACATCTCACTCATAAAATATGGATTATTATAAAACTCATTATAATCCTCACCTTTCATTTGACATACAAATAAATGCATAATATGTAGCACTTTTTGATTTTCAAAGCATTTTCACATGTATTATTTGATTGTCACGAATGCTGCATGGAACTGGTATTATTATAACTTCACTTTTTATAAGAAGAAGCTGACTCTCAGAATGCCTTTAAATCTTGACTAAACACGGGTTAAAACCTGGATTTTCTGACTTAAATCTTTGGAAATAAATCAAAGGAGAAATCCCTATGTAGAGAAAAACAAGAAAGAGTGCTGTTTGAAGCATCTACCCAACTTTCCCTCTCCCAAGGGCAATACAGAAAAAAACCAGGAAAGGAGAAATGGCCAAAGTAACAGTAACCCACTTTCCGAAGTAGCAGGGAATGTGGCCTGAGTTGCTTGCAAACCCTGTTGAAATGAGGAGGGGTTATAAAAAGGGAAGGAGAGGTTTGGAAGACACTTGGTCAGGAGTCAGATAGACCTGGATGGGGAAGTGCAGCTGAGCCACCTGAGAGGTGGGCGACTTCCCGCAAACTATTTTCCTACACGTACCTCAGTTTACTCAGGGATAAGTAAGAATATCTCCCTCACATACTCCCTATGAGGATCAGATATAGTAATGCAGGAAAAATGTTGGCAGAGTCCCTGGAACAAAATGGTTAGCTGTGTTTATGTGTGATCATGAACAAAACACTTCAGCACACTGGGTTTCAATCATTTATATTTAAAAATAATGTAGTTGAACTAGATGAATCCTAAAGTTGTTTTCTGCAAGTTTTACCTGTGATTTATGACTATAATTCATGGAATAGAGGGAGATAGGCCTGTGATGGCCTTATAGAGTGACATGTCACTAATGCATGTCAAGATGAGTAGCAGGACCTTAAAGTGAATAGAAAGTGGCTATAGATATCACATCTCATTGATAATTTGGATAATAGTAATAAGATCTATCTTTTATTGAGCACCTGCTAAAATGTATATTATCACATTAATTTCTTATGAAAACCTACAAAGCAGGAAATATTAGCTCATGTTATATAGATAGAGAAATTAAAGCTTGAAGGGGTTAAATGTCTTATTCAAAGCCATCCAGATTACCAATGATAGATGAAGCCTTGTTCTGTCTTCTGACTCTGCCTGTCACGCCCTGTGCAGTATCTGTTGCTAACTCTGTTCATTAAATTTGCTATTTGCTCTCTAGCTGACCTTTGTTTTTTCCTTAGTCCATGTTGACTTCTCCTTCCGTGTTCCTCTTCCTACCTAATAACAATGTTATGTATATTTTTAAAATGTACCTTCCCTTGCATTGTGTGCTTCTGAAAGAGTGTGATCTATTATTATCCACTTCAATCTATGTCTTTATGGCATAATTCAGCGTTTTAATATTCACTTTGAAAAGTGTTTTGAGTCACTTCCCTGCAAAGGTGCTGTATTAAATTACATTCATTATTCTTGCTAAATGTAGACAAGTCATGGTTCAGGTGCACTAGAAAGTAACTCCCATTATCCTCAGCACATTCCATCACATTCGTTATTCTGCGTGACATTTATCAACACAGCATTTAGACATTTTAAAGAAAGGAAAAAAAAATCACTTTAAATTCCAAAGTGTTTAAGTAACATGAAGGCAAATTCTGCAGGTGAAAAAGTCACTTCCTTGCTACAAGTTCCACACATTGCCTTAATTCTTTTGGAGCATAATGAAAGCATGTAAAAGTACATGCTACGAATCAGGGTGTGCGAACTATTAAACCTGTCTGCCGAGATTTATGTGACATCATGCTTATACCCAGGCTCATGTTATTCATAATGCTAAATGGCTCCTTGTGTGCCCAGGGCACAGATGCTATGTTGACATTCTCCTAGGTCCCCTTTGCCACCTCCAAGTGTTACTTTTCCATTCCTGTGCAAAAACCTCTCTGTCTTCTACAGTACATACTGTCTTTCAGCAGCCCCCGTTGGCTGGCATTCAGCAACCTCACTTCCATTATTTATGGAGAAATCGCAGACTTACTACGTATTCCTTCCTTAACCACGATGAGTGCCGAGGGGAGAATGTTAGGCTGTGGTCCCCAGCCCTGAGGATTCAGGTGCAAGCGACTTATTGAGGCAGGGTTCCCGGGAGAATCTGGCAGAGGAATGGGAGAGGCAGGGTGAGGAAGATCACAAGTGGAAGGCGGCGGCGTCTGTACAGAGCAGTGTACCTTGGAGGCCAGAGCTGGAGGTCCCTACTCCGGCACCCGTCTGCCATTGATTGGGCCACGGGGTGTGAGAAAGGGCATTGTAAGCTCCCAGGAACGGTCTGTGAATGAGAGAAAAGCCGCCCCAGTCATCTGAGAGCTATTTTTCAGAAAGACAATACAGAAAAGGCAGTGGCATGGGGAGGGACTCATGGAAAGAACCGGTGGCGTCCTGGGGTGGGGCTGGGGGTGGGGGGAGGGTGCGGTTACCGACAGTGGCCACGAGAGGCAGCCGTGGGTGAGCCCAGGGAAGCCTAATGTCCAAATTCCTCGATGTTAGTTTTTTGTGTCAGTTTGCTAGGACTGTCATAACAAACTACCACAGCTGGTGGCTTAGACAACAAAAATGCATTGTCTCACAGTTCTGTATCATAAATTCGGAACCAAAATTTGTCAGTAGGGCTGGGTCCTTTGGAGGCCTGTGATGGGATTGATCCTCTTTCCTTGGTTTGCCATGGCCATCTTGCCACCTGCTCCCTGGGTCTCTTCACATCATCTTCCATTATGCCTACCTGCCTTTGTGTTCAAAGTTCTCATTTTATAAGGACGCCAATCATACTGGATAAGGGGCCCCCATGACTGCAGTATAAACTCAGCCTAACTCATTATATTTCTAATGACCCTGTTTCCAAAAGTGTCACTTCCCAAGCTACTAAGAATTAGGGCTTCAACATATAAATCTTGAAGGACACAGTTCAAGCTACAACAATATTCTTACATTTTGAAAACTTTTTAAACCGTAATTCAGTACCACACTGTCATGCCTACATTCAACATTTTACCTCCTGGAGCTGCTCTCTGGAATCTTTAACTCTTTGATTTTTATTTCTATATAACTGTTTTTTGTCTATGAGGGTATGAGAAAATGCTTTGCAATTTGTAAAAATTTAACTTGTAACTTGTAAACCTTTACCTCTTTGATTTTTATTTCTATAATAACTTGTCTATGAGGGTATGAGAAAATGCTTTGTAACATCTGTAAACTCCTATACAAGTTTTAACTGCCGTTTATTAACATTCATTTAAGAACTATATATGGAGCTCTTCTCTTGCATTTAGCACATACAAGTGCTTAGCAGATCCCTGGTGTTTCTGATTTGGAAATGCTCTGTAAGCGAAACATGCATGAAAGGAGGGAGACAGTAATTATGATCCCATCGTAGTGATTCAAATTCAAAAGGATGGAATTTTGGACTAGGGAACCACAGAGGAGTTGCAAGGAAAGAAATCAATGTGAAACACAACCCAAGGATAATTGTAAGGACTGGGAAGCCCATTGGATATTGATGGGGAAATCAGGGGTAGAAAAATCTTGATACATATTGCTTTTCTATATCAAATACTGTCATGTGTCACTAAACTATGGAAATAAGTTCTGATAAATGTGTCTTTAGGCAATTTTGTCTATGTAAATATCATCGAGGGTCCTTGCCCAAACCTAGATGGGGTGGCCTACTACACACCTAGAATGTAGCCCATTTCTCCTAAGCTAAAGACCTGTACAGCATTTTACCAAACATAATATTGTAGGCAATTTAACACAATGGTGAGTATTTGTGTATCTAAACATATGTAGGCATAAAAAATTACAGTAATACTATGGAATAAAAGATAAAATATAGTACACCTATATAGGAAGCTTACCATGAATCATATGTGACGCTTACTGGACGTTTCTCTGGGTTTGTCAACAAGTGAGTGGTGAGTGAATGTGAGGCAGGACATTACCGTGCAGTTACAGACTTTGTAAACATGGTACACTTAGATTACACTAATTTTTAAAAAATAGCTTACTATAACATTTTACTTCATAAACTCCTAATTTTTTAAAACACTTTGACTCCTTTATGATAACAGCATAAGATGTGACACATTGTCACTACACAGTTTTTTTCTTTGTGTACTTGACCTATATGACATTTTCCATTTTTTAATTTTTTTCTAGTTTTCTATTTTTCAAACTTTTTTGTTTAAAAACTGAGATAAAACACACACATTAGCCAAGGCCTACACACCCAGGGTTAGGATCATCGACAACACTGTTTTCCACCTCCACGTCTTATCACACCAGAGGGTCTTCAGGGCTGTAACACACCTGGGGTTGTCTTCCTTTAGGATAATAATGTCTTCTGGAATACCTTCTGGAGGACCTCCCTGAAGCTATTTTACAGTTAACTTTTTTTTTAATAAATATGAGTTCTCTCTGAAATGATAATAGTATAGTATTAGTAAATACATAAACCAGTAACATAGTCATTTACACATATTACCAAGTATTATGTACTATACATAATGACATGGGCTATACTTTTATGCGATTGGCAATGCCGTAGGCTTGTTCACATCAGCATCACCACCAACGTGTGAATATTGTGTTGTACTATTATGTAACAATGGCTGTGATGTCACTAGCTGATAGAAACTTTTTGGCTCCCTTATAATCTATGACACTACCAGAGTATACATATATGAGGCCAGTTGTTGACCAAAATGTCATTATATGCTGCATGACTATACAAAGTGCATCCATACAACACACAGATTTTTTAGGTGGTGTTATTGTTTTGAGACAGAATCTCACTAGGTCACCCTTGGTAGAGTGCAATGGTGTCACAGCTCAGAGCAACCTCAAACTCTTGGGCTCAAGCAATTCTCTTGCCTCAACCTCCCAAGTAGCTGGGACTACAGGCTCCCACCACAATGCCTGTCTATTTTTTAGAGACGGGGTCTCACTTTGGCTCAGGCTGGTCTTGAACCTGTGAGCTCAGGCAATCTACTTGCCTCAGCCTCCCAAGTGCTGGAATTATAGGTATGAATCATGTGCTCGGCCTACAACACACAGTTTTATTCCTATGTTACTTCTGGGTCCTTACTAATTACCCTCCCCCAAAAGATGAACTTTGCAGCAAACTTCCTTCCTGATGTGGCCCCTGGCTACTCTCCCAACTTTGTGTTTTTCCACTTTTCCCTCATAGGCTTGTTCATTGTTTGCCAAACTACTCAGAGCTGGGATCCTTACCCTCGTTTCTTACTTTGCACTTGCTCTCTTCTCTTCCTACAAAATCCTCTCTTAATTCATCCCTGACAAGTGACCACACTGATGCTGAAAAAGTGAGACCTGCTTAGACTCCCTGCAGGAGACCCTGCCACACCTGCCTCTGTGCGATCTGTGCACTTTGCAAACCCTCTATCACCATTCTTCTCGTGGTGGGTAGAATCCTTTCCTTCTTCTCCATTAAATTAGAAACCACCTGAAGATAATACTGTGCTGGATTTACCTTCGTACCCTCAGTTTTTACCACAATGTCTCGCCTTTGAATGGATTCAAGGAATGTTTTTAAATGAATGAATGTAAACACAGACTAAATCAGATGTTGGTTAATGGATACCTAGATAGCACGTTTGCAGTGTTCTTTGGCCATCACTGGAAACCCATGGACATTTTCATCGTGTGTTCAGACCTTCTGAGAGAAGAGGCTCCCAGTATGAGAGACTGGTTGTTAGCAAGACAATCTTCTTCCCACCTAATGAGCAGCTTCTCACACGGCTGAAGCTGTCAAAGTTTCACAGTTATCTTGTAAACTAGCTACTTTTTCTATCCAATTAGAATATTTCTGTTAAAATTATAATAGAAATATATTGACTCACTTTCAATTTTACATTTTTCAGAAGGTCTTAAATGCTAATGTCTAGATATCTATAATCAAGGAAGCAGAGTGTAGCAAAAAGCATTAATTTAATTTTGAATCTGTGAATTCAACTCTGAGCAATGCTAATTAATGCTAAACTTGACCTTGGGCAAGTTATTAAAAATCTCAGTTTCCTCATCTGTACATCAGGGGTAATAATAACTGACATTATAATGTCTCTTTTAGTAATGATTAAAAACTATTCAGCCCACAGTGCGGGACCTAGCTTTGTTTTCCAACAAGGACTGTATGGACATATGGGGAACACTACCCTTATGCAAATCTTTTGCATACATTTTCAGATATTAGCATTCTAGAAGCTGAACTCTAAATGCCACTGAAGCACCTCCCATTGTTGAGGCAGCCAAAAATGCCTCCGCTCACATTGCAATAGGCTCCATCATAATAAGAGAGAAAACTTGGTAAGTGTCCTATACAGGTGCACATGTATTCTAAGAAATTTATTTGACTCATTTCATTTAATCTTTATTAAAATTTTATTATGTACTTGAAGAGTAAACAAATAGCTGGGTTGTATAACTGGAAAGTCAAGGAGCCCAGTTTGCATATTTGTGAGTTGGGCTTCTGAGCCCTCCTGACAAGACGCATAGTAGCTACTCAATAAACCTTATTTTCCTTTCTTCCTCTCATGTAGTTTCATTTCCAGTGCCTTTGCCTAAAAGTGTAGATTTTTCCCCTAAACATCTCTCTCAGGAGATCCCAGATCTTCAGGCCTCACTGGCTTCAGTCCAACCTTGACAATCAGATTATAGATACCTTTTTCTGTTTCTAGCAGTGACAGATATCTCGGGCCAAAAATTTGTCTTGCTATATGATGGTGTATTCCACCAAGGGTTTTCAGTGGGGATAGATGTGGACAATGGTAGCCTACACATTTTTCCTCTCATTCAATTCTCCTCTCTTTTCCTTTTCTTCAAGGTCTTCCTCTTCTTTGGAGAAAACCTTAGTTAATTTTTGTTACTGCTGCTTAGCTGATTTTTGTTAATGCTACATTTGGCTGTGAAAGTTTTAAAAATAAAGCTGGAGTTATGAATCCTTATAAATAAAATCATGAATCTCAACTTTAGAAGCTCACCAGCCTACCAGACATAATGCAGAAATACCCCAGGCTCTTTGCCACCTTCCACCTGCAGAGAATGGGTGCTATGATAGTGTTTAAGGTGGTGGGGGTGAGGGTGCGCAGTACCCCCTAGGTAAGGTGCCAGGGAAGATTCTCACACTCAGGGAAAAGAGGCCTTTCCATGCCATCCTTCACCTCATGAATTCAGGCTTCTACCTATAACAAGAAAGCATCAAAATGAATGATTCTCAAGCTCTTCAACTTTAAAATCATGGCAAATTCCCAAAGGTAGCCCCAAAGTCAGTAAAGATGCTGCAAAGACATAACCTAAAAAGAGTGCTAGAAATAAAAGATGCATAAAGTCCAAGTGAGCTCCATCAAGGTAGCAGTCTGTGAGCCCCTGCCTGTGTCAAGCAGGTCCAGAGATGGGGATTACAAAGGTGAGTGGCTCAATACGGGCTTCTACAAACTAGAGAGGTCAACATAGACTTCGTTACTCATTTAAATGGATAGGGAGAAGATTATAGGTTGTTTTTGTGGCTGTTATTATGTTTGCCTATTTATCTAGATCCCAGAAGGCTTAGCCTGAGAACAACATAGTGTTACAATCACTGAGGTGCTGGTGTGAGAATTCAGCTGCCTGAGCAGTGCCCTCAACACTTCACAGACTCCACTGCAGCACTGTGTCTAAGATGACAGCATCAGATGGGGGAATCCTCACATGGTCTTGGTGGTGTCCCAGAGCAGGTCCATACCCCAGTAGTCAACCTTTCAATGTCATGACCTGGGATTGCTGTTTGCCATCTTCCAGCAGTAAGTAGAGATGATATTATCTAATTGTCAGAGCATGGTATTAAATGAGGCAATAGATGTATAGACATTATATACATATATGTATATCACGTACATTTATATATTATATACATATAATATATAAAAACATAGAAAGAACATTGCATATAATATATTTACATATAATTACTACTACTTAAAGAACTCTCAGAAATCATCTCATCTGAACCGAGAATTCAGGTGCAGTAACTCAGATCCAGAGATACAGTCATTTGCCCATGTCATATTTATTGAAGGATCATTCAAATGAAGTCCAATTTGTACAAGTTTTAGCCTCAGGTTAAAATCAAACCATGGGCTAGCTATGTGCCACGTTCTATGCTGTTTCTTTTAACAGTTGAAGGATAAAGATTTTAATCTCCTTTTGGAAAATTAGGAAACTGAGTCTTAGAGCCATTGATAGCCTGTCTTCTCAAGGTCACATACATAAGAAAATGATACCAGCAGAGCATATCACTTCACCTGTTCGATTATACCATTTGGACACAAACAACCAATAATGTATAAGTTGTATTGATTGATTTTCAGAACAGACACATTCTCAATTTAAAAAGATAAACTGATTGATTTCATCTGTGTAGATGGGGGTTTTTAAAGGTCTTCAGGGAGGATAGTCTCTGGCTTGCCCTAGATACACATTTCTGCTAATTGTCCTTATAGTAGTTTCAGTGCCATAGAAACCAAATTGTATCCCTGTGGCATTAAAACATATAAAAAAATCAAGGAAAAAAGATGTTTTCTTTATTTGCTTAGCTTGACAGAGATGTCTTTGTTCTAGATAAGCCCCTTGGAAACCTAAATGGCCATTATGATTGAGTTTATCTAAGAGAAGGCAGATAATTTTCTGAAGGAGAAAGCCGAATCTTCAAAAATTCTGTAGAGATCAGGAAGCAGTAGAGGACAGCGGGACCAACTTCTATTTCTGTGACTAAAGATCTGAAAGATTTTTAACATCTTGTCATCGAAATCAGCTCTGGGAAGGTTTTAAAGCCCATGTAAGGGTATCCTTGCACCTGTCAACCAAGGCTCATGAGACTCAGAAGTCAATTAATTCTTAGATATCAGAAATGAATGGACTTAAAAACTATCTCTGTTCAGGAAATGCAGAATGTGCCTGGGTGTCCACATTCTGCCTTCCCTGACAGTGATACTAGGATAATGGACACTCAGTAAGGTATGCACTTAGAATCAGTTGCCAGGACTGAAAAAGAATTTATTCATTCAGTCATCTTGTGTGTGACAGACTCAGGGCATCTTTCAGGTGCCATGCATAGTTCTCATCTTCCAATTGGCCAACGTCATGACCATTTTCACTTGTGCACCAGTTTATAAATGATGATCAATGGCTACAAAGCTGGGCAAAGATATGTGGCCTGGGGCAAGGTGGTTCTCCAATGTGGGTCCATTTTTCTCCTGTTCAACATCATGAGGTTGGACTAGGTGACATCACATCTCTTCTAGCTCTGACATTTAGGAATTTAAAATATATTTTCCAGGGGAAAATAAAAGCCAAGCCCTGACCATAGTGCATTATGTATTGTGATCTGAGTCCATGACACATATGTGGCTTCCACCCATTAATCCATCTGTCGGTTCCTCTCTCTCACATTTCCCTGAAAAACATGTACCAAGCATCTCCTCTCTGTGTCTCGGGTGTCAGAGGGCAGCTGGGGTACTCAGTGACACAGAACTGCATGGAGACAGTAGCATTCTAGTGTGCAATATCTAAGAGCATTGAAACTGGGTGGGGACCAGCAAGGACAGAGACCATCTTCATCCAAAGAAAACAAAATAAGCTGTTCAACGAAGAAGAAAGAAATAAGCCAAGAAGATCAGCCTAGCACAGCATTGGGATTAGGGCGAATCTCAGTTTACTAACTATACAAACGTGCTTTTCATCTCATTCAGCCTGTTTCCCCATCTTCTCAACAAGGGTAGTGATAACATTACTCAAAACCAATAATGTCTCCAAAAGTATTTGGGAGGACTTAATGAGGTAATCAATGAGAAAACGCCTGTTAGAGTTATAAGGAAGTCTGAAAACACTATTTGTTTATATCTACTTTCTTCTTTTCCTGCTCATTAGCATAAAATGCAATGCCCACCAAATACACACACTATAAACCCTTAGTTGACCTTTTTTTTCCTCATGGTAATGCTCATCTCCAGCCCCAAATGGTAAAATTACCAGAGACATTCTATGTCCTTAGGAATCCCAAATCTCCCACCTACTTTAGGCCTCCCTTTCATAGCCTCCCAAGGTCTAAGAGAGGATCGGTTCCCATTTATGACCACTATCAAGCCTGCTCAATGATAAAACAAATCCCAGTAATTAATTTCCCTCCCAACTTTAAGTTTACAGTGCTCTATCTTCCCCTCCCTTTTGCTTTCTCTTGCAAAATAATACTTCCTCTTATTCATTTAACAGCTGCTGCAGAGAAGGACAATAGGGCTGAATTTAGCAGGATGGGCTTTCAAGAATTCTGAACCAGGTGTCTGAATTCAGGAGGAACCAGATTCAAGATTCAGCTCCAGCCTCAATTTCTCTATTCATTTGCATAAGATTGCTGTGAGGATCAGAAGATAAAAGAAATGGTTGTTATAAAAATATTTTTAAAGCACCAAAACCTTGCACAAACATTAGCTGTGTGGATTTTAATATTAATATTGATAATAAAGTGCATTGTCACTTACTGAGCTATATGCAGCAAAAAACACCATTTTTCTTCATTTATTCCTCAGCACAAGCTTATGGTGAGGGTATACATCATCTTTTGAAGTAAGTTTGACTTTGGTATCAGAGCAGACATTTAAAAATGCCTTGAATTTTACCTCTAACTTGACCCCTAAGCCCTACCACCAGGAACATCAAGGTCCTTTGTTGGTTTTTGTTTGTTTGTTTGTTTATTTCCTCTTCTACATTTCTTCAATTCAGTATTGTGGTTCAACCAGGTTCACACCTCAATCACCAAGGGCTAACACTTGGGTTCTCTCTAGATTTAGTTTCATAAGGCCAGTTGCTCTTGGCTTCAGCTATTACTGTTAGCAAGGGTGATCCCTTTTCCTACATAACAGAAAGACCAGGGGATCTGGAACTTTCCAGTGGCTCTAATTCCAGTTGGATTTTTCCTAGGTGGTTCCTTAGCTTCATCCTATGTGCCACAAAAAGCAGAGAGATCCCAGGCCGGCTTCCTAAAGCTGAAGAGATTCTAGACCCTAGGTCAGCTGATCTTTGCCAATGGGTCAAGTCCTGCTGCTTATATTTACAAATAAGGTTTTATTGGAATTTAGCCTTGCTCATTAGTCTGTGAATTGTCTGTAGCTGCTTCTGCATTAGTGCAGAAGTAAATAGTTGGAACAGAGGCCTGTGAACCACAAAGCCTAAAATATGTGCTATCTGTTCATCTACAGAAAAGAAAATTCAACCAAATTATCCACCATGTTTTTCCTCACTCCAACTCCAAATTTTGAAACTACCCAGAGAAAATGACTTTGTTGGCATGGGCTAATTGTCAAGTAGAACTCAATAATTCTAAATCCTGAAAAGACATTTATATAGAGAGTGAGGAAATTGGGTGGAAAATGGGAAAAGAAAGCAGCAATAAGCACTAATGATATTGTGATATTAAGCTCAATCCAAGGCTCATGAGATCAACCTAGTAGAGAAAAAAGAATATGGACACAATTAAGTTCTCTACTCAATTTTACTATTTATTACCTAACTGACTATGTAAAAGTCACATACCGAGTCTCAGTGGCCTCATCTGTGAAATGGTTAGAATGATATTCAACCTGCAGACAGCATTTGAATGAAGTGTATGCGAGGCAAAGAAGAGTGAGGATGCATGCCTTTGATCTTGGGTGGAAGTCTTCCTAAGATATCTTTTCCTGGGTACCGTGGTGATTGCTCCATGCCTCCCATTCACAAGGAAATCTTGCCATGAGTACTTTCTACTTTATGACATTTTGATGCCAGAATAACACCAGTCACTGCAAATGAGATGGCAGGACGTGTTGTTACTAGTCTGAAAACATGTGAATTAAAAGTGACAGAGAGTAAATCACTGACATGGCAGACACAAATCACAGCTGGAACACAGCACAGGCTGGAAACCTAATTGAACTGAGTGCCATTCACACAAAGGGAAGTCTGGGAATCCTGCCAGCATCTTCCCAGAATAGTAATTTTTCATTTAAATTCACCCATTTTTTCCTCCTTAAGGTAGATATCCTTCTATATCATCATCTTAACCGCCTAACGTTTCCTCCCCTCCCATCCCTGTGGCAGAAACAGCTGGATTCTTCTTGGGCTCAGAGATATTGTTTGTAGCCACCTACAAATCAACTTTGCATCTGCTTCACAGAGGCCAGAAGAGGAATCATGGTACAGAAACATAGAAAGTTTTGCCTAAGCTGCCAGAGTGTCACCAGACCCTCTGGGCTAAGGAAGAATACCTAAGGTTCTCATTCAATATGGCTCTAGTGGTCATAAGATGCTGGTTGTTCCTAGCTAATCCTTGCAAGACAGTAAAGGTAGCTTAACCTTGCTGCCATAGACCCAGTACAGAGCACATTTCATCATATCATGACTTTCAACATTTACAGACAGAATATCACCTATGTAAAATGTCTATGCTGGAAGTCAGCTTGAAGTTTAAAATTCTAAAGTACCATGTAAACGTATATATGTACACACACACACACATATATATATATATATATAAATACATGTGTATACGTATATGCATATACATATAAATAAACTTATATGTATATAATGAGACTTTGAGCAAGAATGAATTTCATTCACATTTGACTGTTAACAAAATATACAGCACCATGATTCACAATCCTAGACATATGCCCACAATCTTAGAGATATAACCCTTGAATTAATTAATTCAACAAACATCATTTTGAGTGTCTATTATGAGACTTAACAAATATAATAAAATTAACATTTGTATGAAGATTTAAAGTTTGCAGAGTACCTTATGTCACTGAGTCTCAACAATTCTCTGAAGAAAAAGCCTTTCAAACCTTATTTTACAGGTGAAGGAAACAATTCTTCAAGAGCAAGATCATTTGCTCAAGTTCACATGGTTTGAAAGTGATAGAGCTGTGAAAGGAATTCTTGTCTGTTGATTCCAATCCACTGACTCAGGCCTATTTGCTCCTCCCCGTCTATAATTCACTGGAATTGCATCTTTGTTCTAGGTTGTCAGACTATTCTTTGTGGCATTCTGATGGGAAATGGTAGTTTGTCAACTGTTTCTTCAACTTAAATTCTTTGCCACAAAAAATACTTTAATGAGTTCAGGATTTGGAGTGTTTTTCCTAAAATCGCCTCCTGAGATCAATTCTTTAGATTGGGGATCAGCAAACAGTTTCTATAAAGGCCGAAATGTAACTATTTTAGACTTTGTGAGCCATGCAGTCTCTGTTGCAACTACTCAATGCTGCTATCATATTGGAAAAGCAGCTGTAGACAACACAAAAGCAAATGAGTGTCACCAGTTTCAATAAAACGTTTTATTTACAAAAACTGTCAATGGCCCGAACTTGACCCTCAGGTTTGTTTACCCTTGCTTTAGATCCACAATGCTTTCCAGTAATCTTCCAGCTAGTAAGAGTCCTCAAACTTAGAATTTTTATTATCTATTGAGTATCTTAGTCATTTATGGAAAATGCTCAAATTACTTACTCTTTAGGTCAAAGAAAGCCCATATCAATCATAAAAAAAATAAAGCCACACAAAGTTTTGAAAAGGTCACCAGTGATGGTCAGGCTGTCAATCATCTCTGCACTCATGTCCATGCTCAGCTGAGGGTAAAGAATTTGGTTCTAACTTCCTTCACATAGCAGTTGGCAGCCTCAGAAGATCCGCTTTCAAGTATACTTGTGTGGTGGCAAATCTTGGATCCTTACCATGGGGTCTTTGCCAGAGGATCCTGAGTGTATTGATTTTCTATCTCTAGGATCACACGGCAGACCGTGGTTCTAGGGCAAGAGGGAAGCAGAGAGTGCCCCAGACAAACAAAAATTTTTAAATATATAACTTAAATGTAAAATGATACCCTATCACTTCTGCCACATTCTATTCATAAGAAGGGAAGTTATTCAATTGAGCCTATCCTCCAAGGGAGGGGACTGCACAGGGGAAGGAATAGCAGGAGGTTAAAATCACAGAGGGCCGTCCTAGGAACCACCGAGAACAGAAGTTCTGTATTAAACAAGTTAAAAGGTTTCTCTAAACCACTTCAAGCCTTTAGTATACAAATGTGTGTTGGGACTCCCCAAAAGAGCTTTAGAGTAGCAAACTTTTTCTTAAAGAGTGATATGGTATATATTTTAGGCTATGGGTCTTAAAATATCTGTCCCAACTATTTGATTCTGATGCTGAAAACCATTCATAGATCTTATGTAAACAAACTGGTGTGGCTTCACTAGCAAAGCCATCATACCCTGCAAACCCCTGGATAAGGGGATACAGCCTTAATTGATAATGTTGAAGAATAACGACTTACTGTCTTCACTGAACAGAGTGAAGGCTGCCATACATGTGTCTACATTTTTTTCAGCAAGTGTACAAATACAAGCAACAATGAAATGCTTTAAGCACATTCAACTAAATATCATCATTTTTCTTCCTTGTTTAGAATCATGGAACAATTTAAGATCCATAGGATTCTTGGAACTCTAGATTATTAATTTCATGTTGGCAGAATCCTTGCCTACTGTGTGCACCCCCTACATACTTCCCATATCTAGCAGAGTTGGAGTCCTAATAGACTTCTGGTATTTTTCAATAAATGTGTAGATGATTGAATGAGTCTCCACATTCTATGTTTCTATTTCCTGCTCCTTTTTCATTATTTACATTTTATCTTCCCACATGAACATATTCTAAAAAATGAAGTGCTCTGCCCTGTGGCTAACTTCCACCTGTGAAATCTCCCTTCTTTCCTGCCCTCAGTTGTGCCTGGGCCTCCAGCTCAGAATCGTTATAACAATGGCCCCAGCTGGAGTTGGCATGTGTCTGATCACTTGTAGCCTTGGCTTTGCCACTGGAAGACGGGAGGAAGGCAGGCTGGCAGAAAGGAAGAAGGAGAAGAAAGAGACATGAGAAAGGAAGAAAACCAACATGCAAGAAAACCAACAGGTATCATGACTGAGCCAGGCACTTCTGCATATGTTGTGTTATTCAATGCTTAGCACACTGACTCCATTTTGCAAATGAGGAAAGAATCTTAGAGAGGTTCTATGACACATACAGTAGCTGGGGGGAAATTCTGTCCTGCGCTTATACCTAGCCTGACCACGTATCTCACTGTATCTGGGTCAATCCTGGTAGGCACCTGCTGGATTTGCACGATTACTAAAATCATCCTTTGTTCTCTCAAAAGTATGGAATTTTAGGTAAGAAATTATCCAGTCGTCTGCCTAAAACCTTCTAGGCAGATGACTTCTCTAGGGGTAGCTCAGACTCCTGTCATGGAAACAAATCCAACCTGGTGAGAGGCCGTGGCTGGGATTTTTACTCCAGAGCCAGGGGCATTCCAGTAGGGAAAACAACAATTGCTCAAAATAGGGTGTGGAGCTCTTGCCAGGCTACGGGGTATTAAATTGAACATGTCGGAGGACAGAGGGTGTGTAGCATAAATACCATCCCAAGGGAGCACACACAGGTGCAAGGAGGCAGAGAGGCACATGCATATGAATTTATTTTTAATCCATCCTTCCAAGTATTTTGCTTCCACTTGCCTCATGGAAAGAATTTTGAATGCAGTCATTTCTCCACATAGATTCTTGTACAATAGAAGTTTCCACACTTCTCCCCTGGAGTCCTCATCACTCCTTCTGTTGTGAGTTCATACTGTCTGCTTGGAAGTCACATAATAGATTCCTAATTTAGACTTGACTTAAGGAGCCCTCTCTTCCTTGCATTTAACATGCACTTATTTAGTATATCAATCTTTGGTCCTTATTGGTAATTCCTCTATGGTATTGATTACTTTATACTTAACATGATAGTTTGTGATCCTCCCCACTTTTCTAATTAAGATGTTCAACATTTTTACAGTGCTTTTCAGTTTGCAAAGAGTGCCACATACATTATTGTTCTAGCCTTATGCGCTTTCTCAATTTGTCCACATCTTAGAAATGAAGCAAAATGAGATTCAGAAAAGTTAAACAACTCACTCAGTATCACACAGCTAGTAAAATTTGACAAAGCTGGGATGACCAGCATAAAGAGACAAGATCTGGTTCAACTGTATATCCTGCAGAATTCTGGTTTATACTAGGTAAACAAGATATGTATGTTTAATGACTGACTAAATTAATGAATATATGTACAGGACCTAGCCTTCTGCATTAAATATGGTCTCTGTCCCAACTAGGAGAGTATTTGAAATCATGTCACGTTAGAAGTGATGGAAGAAGAGAGCTGGGAAGAATTGAGAGCTCCCACGTGGAAGAATGTTTGGGGTGTTGGAGATTGCTGCGTAGATGTCATAAAAATGTCAAGTCGTTACAGGGACACACATTCTAGCAGATAAAATTTTCAAGACTTTAGAAGACCCTTGTGAGGAAACTAGATTTTAATCCTAGTGGACATTTCGACAGGAGGTAGACACACTCCTGGCTAGAAGACAGTAGGCAGGATTTAGCAGTACATAGGGCGATTAAAGTAGCTGGTCATTATTGTGCTCTCCTTTCAAGTTGGAATCTGGGACATTCTATTCAGGTGCATTTTGATAGCTGAGTTTTGTTGAGATGTCTCCTTAATGTGCCCAAAGGCTGTCTGAGTTAATGTGCTGCTGAACAGTTCAGCAGTACTGACACAACTGCCCGTGAATGCTGCATCTTTGTCTTGTCTCCCAGCAACCATTCTTGTTTTGATGTCAAAGCATCCAAGCCCTGATCACCCTTATAGTAACAACAGGTGTGAACCATTTAAAGATGGCTGTATCATAGTACAAAAAAACGAGGTTGATGTCACTGGGAAAGGCTACCAGAGACTCCTTGTTGCCAGGGGGATTGGCCCCTTCCTCAGGACCTAAGTCAAGGGATTACACACTGAGGAAACAGTTTCAAGACACTATTCCAACTGGAGGCCCATGGGAGAAGACACTCTAGCTAACCCCCAATACATCTGCATTCAGGTTAACCTGAACACATAAACCAATTCATAGATTACTAAAGACAATTTGTAAATGAACAGCGGGGGAAGATGGAGTTTATAGGTTTTTAGCTTTCACTGGATAGGAGATAAAATACAAGTAGGAAATTTAGAGATGTAGAAAAACAAATTCTTAATCTTACAGAGAAAACCGAGGCACAGACAGGGTAATTTAGTCCATTCCAATACTGTTTATAACTACCTAATGTGACCCTTATAATTTTTTGAGGCAACTAGACTTATCTTGATTAAACAAATGTGCAAAATGAAGCTTAAAATGTCAAGTTCACTATGCTAGGAGAAGATCTGAATTTGAACCAGAATTTGTGTATTTCTAAAACCAACATACTTACCTCAAAATACACTGGGAGAAAAAAAAATATATATAGATAAATTAAATGAAAAATAATTGAAGAATAGCTGTATTAAATGATTGTATTTGTCTGAAATAAGATTGTGTGTATATTTATTCACATGTGTACATTGCAAATTTCTTCAGAGCTAAACATGAGAATTCTGTTTGTAAATACTACCAAAGAGTGGGGTTTAGATGTTAGGGCTAAGTGAGAGGGGATTTACTTTTTAACATAGACATGTCTGTGTAGTTTGAATATTTTTTAAAAGATGTATTATTGTACAATAAGAATAAGTTTTCAGGGAGGTGCCTGTGGCTCAAAAGAGTAGGGCACCAGAGGTGGCAGGTTCAAACCAAGCCCTGGCCAAAAACTGCCAAAAAAAAAAAAAGTTTTTATTCAAAACTTTATTAACAAAATAAAATTAAATAACAAATAAATGCAATTTTACTACCCAATCACAATGAAGGCTGGCCATATAGAAAATGTGCCTCAGATCCCTTAAGTACCCACGGAGATGTGAAGGAATGGACGTAATGTTTACTGAGCGTTCACTACAAGCTGGGCAGCAGAACTTTGTTTTCTTTGCCTACAGATGAAATAGAGTGACATGCATTTTATAGATGAGACCACTGGAAGTTTCAAGGGTTAAGAAATGTACTCATGGACACACATCTGAAAATTCAAAACTGAGCTTGGATCCCTAGGTCGGTCTCACACTATAGTATATGCATCTTTCAGTGCGCCACCAGTAATAATTCCAGAAACACTTTGAAGGTCAAAACTTTTTCTACTCTAAGATATGCCCTGTAAAGAAACAAGCTGTTTGTGAGGCTCCCCAGTGTCAGAGAATAAGTGAAACATGGATGCACTTTAAAAGTATTATTATTACTAACAATAAAAAGTTTAAATTGTGCTAGGAGGTAGAGAGATGTTTTGAAGTCATCAGTATTATTCATTTTAAGCAAAGATTCATCCCCTTGGGTTTCCGGGCAGTGAGCCCACATGAATAAGATCATAAATGCCATGGCTACTCTGAGGTCACTGTAAAAAATAATAGACCTTGATGATAAAGGAACTAGTTAGTCATCAATTCCATCCCTTTGGCCAACAAAAAAGACAATATTTAAAGAGCAGTGATCATTTGTATTTAACTTAGGCTCAATTCTTCCTGAGAACTAGACCCCCAAACAGTTTCCCTACTCACATGATTTGAATTTCTAAAATTCTGAATGGATTTTTAAAGAAATGTAAATACCCTTGACTGTTTTTTTGTTTCTTTTTTCATTTTTTAGGATTAAAAAAGGATCATTTATGCTTTTTCATACCATCCTCAGAGAACAGAATGGGGAACCTCCAGATCATGGGTGGAGAGATTCTATGGACTTGTTTAGAGTTCCAGTTCTGTCACTTACAGTCTGTGCCTAAACACAAGCACCCAGGGCTGGATCAGGTGCCAAGACTGCAGCTAAGTTCAAAGTTACCATCAATACTAAATAAGCAAACAGATGAAAAGATACAATTCCCTGTGTTTGTTCACTTGTTATCCACACAAGTGGAACTGAAGTTGAGTGGTCAGAGGGAAGGAAAACAGTGATGTCAGAGTACTGGGGGGGGGGGGGAGGGACATATTTACACTATTAGCTAGAGGAGGGGCAGATCTTCTTAAAGACTGATTGCCATCAAATAAGGCAAATCCTGTGGTGCCATAATTCACATCCTTCCGCTTTCTCATTTTCTCTCTGCATCCTGGGGGCTTCAGCAGGCCTGCTCTTCACTTACAACAACTAGGACAAGTTACTTACGCTCTCTGAGCCTTAGTTTCTTCATCTGTAGTACACTGATAGTAACGCTTCTCTCAGTGGCCTCGTATTCTGGTAAAGTTAAATGACACTGCTATGTAAAGCAATCTGGCATCAAGTGGGTACCCAAAACTATCTCTTTCCTTTTCACTCTCTCTTTGCCCTGCACATGTGCTCATTCTTGTACCCTTACATTTAAGGCTCCCGGGTTTATATAAACAACTGTGTCTCAAATATCATCATACTGAAGAAAAGGACATTGATTCACCCCTGAATGTGTCTCACAGGGTCCTCACTGGACATGTAAAGTCCCCATTTGGATTTTGTGCACCACCTCAAGGTACTCGTGTTTATATCACACTTTCTAGTCTGCAAGAAACATTCACATGTCGGATTATAGGGGAAGAGCAAATAACTATTATTACACCCACTCTACAAAGTTAAAAAGAGACACCAAGAGGTAGACTTGTGTCTGTGTTAAGGAGTTTTTGAAGGGTTTGTCTCAGCTCTTTATATACCCAACCCCTCAATTCCTGATCTGAACTCCAGCCAACCATTCAAGACGAATCACATTATCTTGGGCTCCTTCTTATTGATATGCCAACAGATGGTTTTGTCACTTACACTTTTCAATAAAATAATTTACCAACTCTTGCATAATTAATGGCAAAGTTAGAAAGAAAATGTGAGAATTTGATAGGAAGTATTAAAATTATATTCTACAGTTTACACAAGAGAAACCTTGGTCTCAAAGAGATTAAGCGTCACAGTTATGAATTGCAAGTCAGCATTCTTTCCATGGGAATATGGTCCCACAGGGAGTTGATTCTACACTCCCAACAATAGGGGCTCACTGCCTCATGAGATTTTCCCAGGTCTGATAATTCTTTCTTATAGGAAATGAAAGTCTGCCCCTCTGTCAAAGGAGGCTTTGTACCATTAATTAACTTTGAGCTTCTTTGCAAATCTCTAAAGACCGAATCATCTTATGGGGAAGTACTCTGTCATGTGTCTAATCTGAGAGGACACCTGCAAATGCAAGTTATTTTTGGATGTTGCCTGCTAAAGCTTGCCCCTGCCTCACTGATTACTTAAGGTTATTAGACCCACTGTAGGGTTGGTTCCAAGATTGGAACCAAGGATTTTCATGATCAAGGATTCATGGTTTGCAATCCAGGACATATTCTGTGTATGCAAATAGTTAGTAAACTGCTTCTTATTCGGCTATTTTAATTTGACCATTTAAGTTTGACATAATAAAAGAAGTGGTTTATGTAAAAAAAAAAACAAAAAAAAGAAGAAGAAGAAGAATCTCATAGTATTCATTTGTGCACTCATTAATTCAAAAATCATTAAGCACTTACCATGTATAATATACTATGTTGGAATTAGGGAATGAGGCTTTTCACAAATCAGGCCTGACTAAAGTAACCATGCGATTATTGTTTCAAAACTATGTCCACCTTTGGTAATTCAAAGGGCAATTATAATAAATACTCAGCACAACAGGTATACAACAGGACTGTCCAATACACTGTAAATGGTAAATTGAGGTATACGGTCAACCAGATACTGCCCCTGTTTTTGCAGTGTATTCTAGAAAGTAGGGGAAGACAGGCAATAAATAAACAAAAAAGTAAAGGTATGGGATGAGTTTTTGAAAATACATAGAGTAATACTGGGGGATAGAGGGAGGAGGGCCACTTTGGAAGGAGCAATCCCTTAGAGAGAAGGCTTCTCCTACTGTAGAAGTGATATTTGAATATAGAATTAAGGATTATGAAAGAAGTAGTCAAGTTGAGTAAACAACTAATGCAAAGGCCTTTGGATGAGAAAGGACTTGCTATGCTGAGGATGTCAAGAGGAGAACATTCCAGAAGATGAAGAAGGAAAATAGACACGAGTTAAAAAATGTAGGAAGGTCTAAACTATAGGAAAGGATTCTCTGGGGGTACATAAGGAGTTTCACAATATTTGACTCAAATATCCATTATATGAGTACCATTTTAAAAAATTGTAATCCATGCACACTCACTCATGTTATTTGAATTTTAAAATCTTGGAGACCCTCCTGTGTGCTGTCTTGGGTTAAGTTAACTAGCTTTTGTGCAGAACTTAGAATAAAGCTTTTCTCCCTATGTCTGTGTATATGCTTAAAATTCACAGAAACATATTATTATTTAGAAAGGTTGGTTTTAGTTGGCATATTTTTTCTTGGAATTCAGGTCTGTACACATCTGCTTGCATAAAATTGCATGCATGAATGTACATACCACTAACGCACACAAACTCTGCCCTGGACTAAATGCCAGGCAGGGCGGAGTGTGCTCAGTCCACACTTCCATCACAGTGTGATGGAAGTGATTCAACAAAAACTGTTTGCATTACATGGAACACCAGAGTGTCAGAGTGTCTTATTTTTATTATAGTGTTTGTAGGTTTTGGATCCTCTGTTTTATCTACAGTAGGAAGATGGGCAATTGCTAGATATTGTGAATGATTCAACCTAGAGTGAAAAAGACTCAGTGCTCTTTGAAGATTTTAATCAATTTAACAAAAGAATGTGCGAAGATTTCAAGGCAAGTTTTTACCTAACTGTAGCATTTACATCTATGTTCTCATACGGGTAGAGACTTACTCGACAGTACATAACCAAAACAAGAAAGAACACCAAAAATAAATTGAGTATTGACAGCATGTGTAATAATTATCATTTCAGAGCTACAACCTTACATATTTATTTCATCAAAACAGACTCAGGATCTATTTTTGACAGTAAAGTGAATGTAATAAAACTTCTGAAATACTGTCATGCCAATTGCTTTAATAAGTTTAAATATTGGGTTTCCACTTAAGATTTTGTCTGAGAACCGAGGTTGTTAATGAAGACACTTAAATATAAGGAAGACTCATCTTCCCTGCCCCATGCCCTGTATTTGAGCCTTGTGGGGAAAATTCATCTTGGTCAACCGAAGTTGGCTCATCATCAGACAGGATTAATAATAGCTTTTTATATCAAGGAGAAGGGATTGAGTCAAATAAATGTTGACACTCCTGTTTGAAAATCAGCAAATCTACCTTCACACAGTGCTGAGAATGGGATCTACTAGAAACTTGGGTGTGCTAGTTGACTTCCAGAGATCAGAATAGAACCGTGTCATCGTGCAAGGCTCACAAAAAATAAAACACATGCAAGCCAGAAAGTCCTTCCAGAAAAATGCAGCTGTCAACATCAAGAGACAAAGAAGTGCTATGCTTCTGAGCTTCATTGAAAGAGTCACATTCAATCCACCTCTTCCTTGAGAACTGACTTTATTACCATGACTTTATTACCAAGTTCCACAGAAGAAAAACCACAAAGTATGCACAAACTAGATGAATGATCTGTGCCAACTACAGAAAAAACTAGAAGACCATTGAGGTGCAGGGCAAGCCAGACAGAATGTTCTCTGTGCGTCCCCTGGAACGATCAGTAAGAACTAGGTGCTAGAACCTGCGCCTTCAACTGGTGCCCTCCAGAGAGACAGAGTGTGGCATGTTCCTCCTATCCCCGCCAAGCCTTGAGATGGAACAGGGGCCTGATCTGGATTCAGAAGTCCATAATAACAGCACAGTTTTGTGATACAGCTTCTGGGACCCAGGAGAAGTGTGCTGGAGAAAGGAAGAGATGTATTAACTCTCTTACATCATCCTGCCTAGAGAACAGACAGAGACTATATATTTGCCTGGAAGATGTTAAGAATTCCTTAAATGGATGTTTTCTTCAGAACTCAACATTGTGAGATTTCAGGCAAGTCATTTAAAATATTTGTGATAAAGGGATATAAAATGGCAACAATGTAAAACCTGAGACATATATGTTTAAAAAGTAGATCCTTGGAACTCCGGATTAGTACTTCCTATGATTTTTGAGAATTCCTGAAACTTAGAATACCACTCACATGGAATTTCTTCCATAAAATGCAGTGAAGTATAAATGAAAAATTGAAATCTGTGTTACAACATATTTAAAGTTAAGAAGAGAAAAATAAAGACTGAGAAGAGAAACCCAGATTAGTGATAAATCCAAGTGAGTGGTTCTCAGATTTTTGGAGTCCATGAATGAGTAAAAAGGTTTGTTCACCTTTTTCTTTCTTTTTAAATAAGAGACTATTGTAAGTTTTCCAGACTTTTATTTTAGCTAAATAAAATCATTTAAAATAAAATTCCCACAACTACTACCCAGCATCATTTCATGAAGAAACTTGTTTTAATTTAAAAAATAAATTGAAAGCCGGGCACAGTGGCTCATGCCTATAACCAGCACTATGGGAGGCTGAGGCAGATTGATTGCCTGAGCTCAACTTGATTAGTAATTATATTAAATATAAATGGATTACTTATCCAGATTCAATAACAAAAACTATCAACTGACAGTGGATAGTTTCAGTGATATGCTATTTATGAAATGCACTTAAAATTTAAAAACCTAAAATAGACCTGCCATTCGATCCTATAATTCCTTTACTAGGTTTATACCCAGAAGACCAAAAGTCACAATATAACAAAGACATCTGTACCAGAATGTTTACTGCAGCCCGATTCATAATTGCTAAGTCATGGAAGAACCCAAGTGCTCATTGACCCACGAATGGACTAGCAAATTGTGGTACATGTGTACCATGGAATACTTAAAGAAAGACGGAGACTTTACTTCTTTCATGTCTACATGGATGGAGCTGGAACATATTCTTCTTAGCAAAGTATCTCAGGAATGGAAGAAAAAGTATCCAATGTACTCAGCCCTACTATGAAGGTAAATTATAGCTTTCACATGAAAGCTATAACCCAATTATAGCACAAGACTATGGGGAAGGGGCCCAGGAAGGGGAAAGGAGGGGGGAGGATTTGGTGGAGGGAGGGTAATGGGTGGGGCCACATCTACAGTGCATCCTAGAATGGGTACAGAAGATTGCACTAATGTACACAGCTATAATTTAACAACAACAACAACAACAAAAAAAATAAAAATAAAAAAATTAAGTAAAATCAAAGCACTTTTTAGAAAACAGCATCAGAGATAATTTGGCATTAGTAAATTTAGTGAAACACTAAAGGAAATTCTTTAGATTAAAGGAAAATGATATCACATAGAAACAAGCAATATAGGAAAAAATGAAAAGCAAGGTAAGGAAAAATATGTGGATTAATCTAAAGGACTATTGACAGTATAAAACAAAATTCAGAATTTTTATAGTATTTTATATAAACAAATATATATATATGCAAGTAATAGAATTGAAGGAAATGGACAAAATGAATAAATAAAATTATAATACTTTGATTTGAATGTTTGAAGGTGTTATACATTTTTAGGAGAAGTATAAATACTAATTAATTATATTGTATTAAATAAATTATACTTATAAACTGTAGTTTAATTGTAGAAAAAACTGTACAAACATTTCAAAAGTTGCAGAAAATTATTTAGTAAAGTAAATACTCTTCATAACAAAAAAAATCTTAGCTAAGAAGAAATGCAAGAAATCTTCAACCCAGATGATACTGAAGAAAAGAAAAAAAATCTTATTTAGCAAACATTTTACTTAACATTGAGATATTAAAAAAAAGAAAGCTCACTATCACCACCTATGTTCAATTTTGTACTGGAGTTTCTAACCAGGGAAATGAGGCAATGAAATAAATACGGAGTATAATATTTGGAATGTAATAAATAAAACTTCTATTGTTCACCTACAGAATAATTTTACATACAAAATCTCCAGAGAATCTATATTTGGATGATTAAAAACTATAAGTACATGTGGAAAATTTATTAAATTTAAAAATCATATGTAAAAGACAATCACATATTTTATATGTCACTGAGAATGAAAATTTTTTAAAAAAGAATGATGTTTATAATCCCTTAAGCAATATCTATTTCCTAGGAATAATTTTTTTCCTTTTATTAAGTCATATACACATAGATCATGAACACATTTATTCTAGGGAGGGTAAATGATGGGACCTAGGAATAAATTTAACCAAAGATATTCAAGATCCATGTACTAGAAAATGACAAGACATTACTGAGAAAAATTTAAAATACATGCATAAATGTAGGAATATACCACGTACATGGATTGAAAGATTAAAGAGTTAAAAATGTCAGTTTTTCCTAAATTGATCTTCAAATTTAGAATCCTAATCAAAATTCCAGCAGATGTTTGGAGGTGAATTACTTAGCTAATCGTAAAATTTATAGAACTATATCTGACTAAAAATACCCCCCAAAAAAACCTGAAGTAGAAAAAGTTAATATGAAACCAGCACATTGTACCCCTTGATTGAACTAATGTACACAGCTATGATTTAACAATAAAAAAGAAAATCAAACAAAAAAAAAGAAAAAAGAAAAAGTTAACAATGTTTATCGAGTTTTACACTAAATCTAATTAAAAATTAGATGAAATTTAATTAAAAATAATGACAATAGTATAGTATTAGTGAAAGGCAGAGAGATGATTAAGTGAATAGAACAGAGAATAGAAATAGACCATGCTTATAAGCACACTGATTTTTATGACAAAGGTGGTGGTACAGAGTAGTGGAGAATAATAGACTTTTCAAGAAATGGTGATGGGTCAATAAAAGGATGCTAATATAGGGCGGTGTGTGTGGCTCAAAGGAGTAGGGCACCAGTGGCAGGTTCAAACCCAGCCCCAGCCAAAAAAAAAGTGCCAAAAAAAAAAAAAAAGATGCTAATATGCTAACAATAATTGTTTAAAACTTCTCTGTGTTAAGGTTAAGTTTATTTGCCTGAAAAATATTAAAAAATGCAAAAGCAAGCATCACAGTGGGAAAATATTTTTCAACATAAATAATCAATGAAAGATTCTATTCAATATATAAAAAACCTTTTACAAAACGATAGAAACTCTAATTTTAAAAATTGGGCAAAAAATCCTAAAAGGGTACTTTGAAGTCATCCAAATAGCCAATGCATTTACAAAAAGAGCTCAACCTCATTACTCATTAGGAAGATGCAAATTATAATTAATGATGGCATGTAACTATTAATATATACTCATCAGAATGCCTAAAAGAAAAAGATGCAACTATGTGTTGGGACAACTAGAATTTTAAAATATTGCTGATGGAAGAATTTCAGAGCAAATTCTGAAATCTGGCTAAACAGGTATATTCTTTATGACTAAACATTCCACTTCTGAATATATATCCAAGAGAAATTAGTGTATATGTTCCCAGCTAAATTTTAAAAATGTACTATACATGTCAAAAGACATGTATAAAAACCTAACTAGTAACAAAATCAAACTGGGAAAAAAAACTGAATGACTATCACCAGTAAAGTGAAGGAATAAATGTTGGCCTTTTCACACAAAGGAATGCTCTACAGCAGTTATTTAAAAAATGAAATATCTAAAAATATCTAAATATCTAAAAAGATTTTGTTGAGCAAATCTCTCAACAAAAAAAAATTTTGCATGAAGATCAAGTACTGTATCACCCATTTATGTAGGTCACAAATAGATAAAATTAATATGTACTTTAAGAGGTCAAGTAAGTGGCTACCTTTTCATGGAGATGAGAGTGGTTTTTGGAGCATCAAATGCTCTTTTGAGATGCTTATAATGTTCACTTTGAATAAACACTCATGGTTTGTGCACTTTTCTATAAGTGTATGGTACTTTAATAAGAATATTTGTTAAAAATAGTTCCAGTGTGCCAAGTGGGTGACTCTAGTAGGTGTCCCTACCCTGTTGAATAGTGTGATTATGTGATTGGCTAACATAGTTCATACTTTGAGCAAAATGCCTAAAGATGGAGCCAAGGGCCTTAGAGCCACTTGATTTTTTTCAAGTTCAGGAAAAATTCTATACACTAACCCATAGGGGGAAAAAAAATCATGGTTCCAGTTAAGACTGCTTTTAAAACTTATTTTAGAAATTGGATGACATGAGATTTATGTCACAGAATCCTGAAGTGAAGGAATACGTGTGGGCCAGTTTGAAGACAAGTATAAGGTCAGATCCCTTTGAGGATACAGGGAGCCAGCAAGGGACTTCTGGACCCCAGGAGGAGGACAAAAACAGTGGAAAACTGGCAAGAGGCTGTGTGTGTTTGATCGACCTAATTACGCCGGCAACCGTGAATACAAGCAGCAGTGTGACTGCAAACCAGAAAGGTCTTACCTGTGAACTGTTTTGGTGTTCTTGGAATTAGCACTCAGTTGAGCTGCCTTGGGGAGATCTTGAGCAGGAGTGTGGAGAACGCTGGGCATTGTCTGGGGCCCCAGAATGAGCCACTGAGCTGGGCGAAGTAAGCCATTGTGAAAGAACTGCTCTGGCAAGCAATGCCCTCAGGGTCCCAGAGCAAGTATAGGGCGGGACAAAGTAACCTAGTGACTGAGCAGCTTAAAGGCAGGGACTGAATTGCCTTACAGCTTTAATCCTTAGGGGCAGAGTGAGGCAGTTTTGGCACACTGGAGCCTTGGGCAGTTGCCCTGGGTAGAGTGACGTGAAGTCACAGCTCATAGCAACCTCAAACACCAGGGCTTGGCACCACCCAGACCTCCATAAGAGCTGTGCAGTGACCCCCGGCCAGTGACCCACACCCTCTGCTCCTCCACATTCTCTGACCAGGAACTGCGGGAGCCACGCAACCCTGCATCCTCCCTCCTGTGTCCTCCCAGCCTCCACACTAGCTCGTTCATCTGGCCAGGGACACTGGTAGCTGTGTACCCTCTGGAGCCCTCCCTGCCTCTGCACAGAGCCCTTCTCCTGGCCAGAGACTGCTAGAGCCTTGGGTTCTTTGTGCCAAAGTCATTGGGCACCAGGCACTCCCAGAAACCTGCGCACCACCCCCAGCCCTGTTGCTGGATCCAGGTGTATCACACACTGGAGCTGCTTCCACAACCAGAACTCCCAAGCTAGAGCAGCCCCAGAGGAACTACACAGGGTCACTCCCTACAAAGATCCAGCAACAATAGAGTGATCCCGCTGGGGTCTAATCTTGGAGAGACACCCCCCAACTCGGAGGACGGCCAGAGGCAATGGTGAAAAGCAATCATGAGGCGAAATCAACAGAAAAACTCTGGCAATATGAATAATCAGAGTAGATCAACTCCCCCAAGAATCAATGGGGCAGAAACAGCACAAGACCCGATGCACAAACAAATAGCTGAGATGTCAGAAATTGAATTCAGGATCTGGATAGCAAATAAGATTGAATTAGAATTCCAAAAGTTATCTCAAGAATTCAATGGATTCAAAGAGCAAATGAGCAAAGATTTTGACACATTGAGACAAGAAGTTGCATCCCTCAAAGATCTGAGAAACACAGTAGAATCCCTCAGTAACAGAATGGAGCGAGCAGAAGAAAGAATTTCTGACGTTGAAGACAAAGCTTTTGAACGCTCCCACACCCTCAAAGAAGAAGAGAAATGGAGATCAAAAACAGACCACTCTATCCGAGAGCTCTGGGATAATTCAAAGAAAACCAATATTCGTCTTATAGGTATCACCGAAAGTGAGGAAGTGGCTTCACAAGGCACAGAGTCTCTTCTCCATGAGATTATGAAGGAGATCTTTCCAGATATGACAAGAGACTCTGAAAT